>VDFB02344024.1:0-137627 GCA_007258455.2 Sequoia sempervirens
TATAAGATCAGATGCCATGGAAGGCTCAAATCCGGATCCTCATCTCTATTCAGGTTATGTGGGTGCTTGTTAATCTCAATCATATCTCTTGACTTTCTATTGTAATAATTAACCTCTTTCATAAGAACCATACTGTATTCTAAGTGAACATGGTGTCTGGTCTTAGATGAATGCTCAAAAAGCACATACAGGTTAATGTGAACATGTTTGATGTTTGTGCCATGCTCCTTGATCCTAGTGCAGATAGCTTTACCCGTTTCACAAGAGCATTCAATCTTATAGGCACCATATTTGAGAAACAATTCCCTTTGATCTTTTAGGGGCAGGATCATATTCCTAACTTCTTTGTGTAGATTAAACAAAAGAGAAGATGCCGTTCTTCAAAACTTTGGAGATTTTTCTTCATCGTGTTTAGTGCTTCTCTTTACCTTTTTATTTACCCTCTCTTATCTTACATTCCCTCCTTCCTAACCTCACTTCCCTTGCTCTTTCAATTTCCAATTTTCTACTTACCACTTAACCTCTATCTTTTAGGTCTCACATTAAAATCTTATCCCTATCTCTTTTTTTAATCTTAATTATTGGTTTTTGTTGGTTGCCATGATTTTCTTTACATTGTTTGTTTATATTGTGATATCTTTCAATCTTGTCATTGTTTGATATCATCACCGTGATGATGGATCACAAAATGTGATCCAAAATGTTGATGTAAAATAAATCTACACAGTTTTGACCAGAAACTCTATTTTCTATCAGTGAACTTTATGTTTTTTCATCAAAACTAATTTATATTACATATTTTTTTAACTGTAGAGATTAACCAATCATCTATAGTTAATAAACTTTTATCCCTTAGGATTTTCCCTGTTATAAGGTCAACTATAAGTAGCTGCCTACTGGATTTTGCAGATCCGTTTGGTGCTTTGCTGAAATTTTCTGGGGTTTACATTGAGCGTTGATTGATATTTATGCATCGGAACATGGGAGTCAATTCTTTGGTTTTCCACATTAGCTTTAGTGTGAAGATTGTTTTCTCTGAGGGCTTTATCATTCCAAATGCAATTTTGCACGATGCTGGTAATTGCATTTCAATTGTTTGGTGAAAAGTAATCTATGATGGGCTGGAAGGTCATAATCAGTTTACCTCTTCAGCTCATTCTGGTTAATCCATTTTATAAATAGTTAGGCATGTCAGGTCGATGTACAAGACAATTTGTTACCTTTATACCTATATGCTTGCACATGATCCAGATTTATATATTATTTTAAATCCTTTGTTAAATTTCTTGACCACTGCCATGATCAAGTGGGCCTCATTCATTACTTCCATGAACATATCATTAATTTGTTTAAAACCAGTGAACCCCGGGGACGCGTCCCCCCCCTCTAGGCCCTAGTGTCTTTGGAATGGGGACGTCTTAGAGACATGGGGACGGCATTCCCACGTCTTCGGAGGCGCCACCGTTTCTTGGCTCATCGTCGGAGACGCCGAAACGTCCCGGCGTCTCCGAGACGCCAAGGGAGACGCCTGGGCGTCCCTCGAGCGTCTCGGGGACGCCCAGGCATCTCCCGCGGCAGACAGCCAAAAAGCAATTTAAAACATTTTTTTTATATTATATTGGTTCTATTTGAACCCTAAGGGCATGTGGGGCCCATCTAAACTCTTACATGCCTTCAAAAGGCCCTTTAATCTTCATTTTTATTCACATTTGCATTTCTACTTGTTTGCTACAGCAAGAAGAAGAAGAGTGAACGCTGAGGAAAGAGTGATTGGAGGAGTGAAATGAGTGATTGCAAGTGAAAAAGGAGTGTCAAGGAGCAAGAAGAAGAGGAGGAAGATTCTTCACCTTGTTGAAGAGATTTTTCAAGCAAAAGGTAGGGTTTTTAACTGATTTTTTATTTTATTTTCTGATTTTCAATGTTTTTTCATTTCTTGTTTCATTTTTTAATTTTTCTTATTTCATTTCTTGTTGTTCCATTTTCTAATTTCTAAATTAATTTAGAATCTTAGATTTTGTTTTGCAATTTAAAATTTGTTGAAAAATTTAAAATATAGAGTTTATTTTTTTAAATTTTAAAGTAGGGCATAGGCTGAACCTATGTGTTTATTGAATTTTTTTTCATTTTGTGAGATGCAGTGTTAAAATGAGCTCCCATAGTCATGAATTGAGTGAGGATGAGATGGAAACTGATTCTCATAGTGCAAGCCAATCAGAATATGAACATGAGCATGAGGATGAGCTCAATGAGGGGGGTGAGCATGGGTTAAATCAGGAAGGGCAAACTAGTTCCATAGCTAGTGCACCAGTTTCTACTGATTGCCCTTCCCAGCTTTTGGCAAAGTGGGCTAGGGGTGCTTATGATCCCAAATCTCCTCTCAAACAGTTTGCAACAAGAATAATAGCCCCAACGTCATCAATTGGTGGTACGAGGAAATGAAAATGCAACATTTGTGGTGATGATTGGTTTGGAAGCATCACCAGAGTTAATGCACACTTCCTCTTTTGGCCAGGAAAAGGTGTGGGAGCATGTGATTTTTTGAAGAAACCTAAAAATTTGAAATACAGAACTGAGTTCAACAAGCTTTGGGGTGTTCCAGATGATGCGGCAATTCCAATGCCTACTACCTTGTCTGGTAGACAACATATTCAGACTATTCAGCAGATTCAGGAGCAGCAAATGCAAAGGCAGCCACATATTTCTACTCCTACATTGCATCAGAGAGCAAGAACATTGTCAGGGTCAGCCTCAGGACTGTCATCCACTTATAGCACTATGGCTAAATCACAATAGAGCAAGGGGAAACGCAAGATGCAAAGTCAGCCTAACCCCATAGCTGATTTATTTAATGTGCACCTGAGGGATCAGATAGATGATTCCATTAGCAGGTTCTTTTTTGCCAATGGAATCCCATTCCATGTAGCTCGATCTCCTTATTATAAGGAGATGATTTCGATGGTGGCGAAGGGAAGACCATCATATGTGCCACCAAGTGAGCACAAATTGAGGACCACGATCTTGGATAACAACTATGCCAAGATCAATTCATTGATGGAGACGATGAGGGCATGTTGGGAGGAGTTTGGATGTAGCATAGTTATGGATGGGTGGAGCCGGGTATTGGCGTCGTCCACTCATCATGTCTGAATTACATGAGGGGCCATTCTTTCTGGTGATTGTTGAGGGCATCGAGAAAAGATGCTAATTTTGATTTGAGATCGCTTTGGTGACTATTGAGGAGGTGGGCCACAAAATGTGGTCCAGTAGTGGCAGATGCAACACACATGTGTGCGAGAGCTGCGGGGAGGCTTGTGAGAATCTGAGGACACATTTGGTGGACTCAGCATGTTGTGTGCATGCCATGAACAATGCACTCAAGGACATGGGAAGATTGGTGGATTAGGAGTGGTCAGCAATGCTAGAGATGTGGGGGTGTATGTCTGCAACCACCACTTCACATGCCATCTTTAGGAGCTTAGAAGAAGGAGGTTCTTAGAAGCAGTTGAGACTAGAATATGCATCCTATTTCATTCTTTGGAAAGAATGCTTGAGTTGCAAGAGCCATTGCAACTCATGGTTATGTTTTACAAGAATGGAATCGTTCAGGATGGGGCAGGGCGGAAGCGGGAGAAGAGGGGTGAAGGAGATAGTGAAGAGTGATGCATTTTGGAATGATGCAAAATATATTGTCGCCATCATTAAACCAGTTGTCCAAGTCATCAAATATGGGGATGGGGATGCACCTAACCTTGGATGTCTATGAGTGCATTGATTCTATGCTTGGCCAGATGAGGGCAATTGTGTGAGAGAAGGACCCCACTTTAACATTCTACAATGTTTACATTCAGCCTATTATTCAGCACAGATGGGACAACCTAAACACTCCCTTGCGCATCGCTGCTTATGCATTGAATCCGAAGTGGTACATGCCTAGGCCTGGTAGAGTTACATCGATTCAGGATGATGAGGTGAAGGAAGGGTTCTTCAGGTGCATTGATAGGATGTATGATGCTGAAACTGGTGGCAAGATTTGCAATAAGTGGACAAAATTTGCTACTCTTAGGGGTTATAAGGTTGCGGCAAAGGCGGACATAAGAACTATGGCATAAGAGGATCCAATTTTGTGGTGGACTTGAGTGACTACCACACTAGCCATTCGTTTATTGTCTCAGGTTTCTAGTTCTTCAGCTTCTAAGAGGAACTGGTCTACTTATAGCTTCATCCACTCTCTTAAGAGGAATAAACTTTTACCTCTAGGAGAGCGGGCTAGTGGAGTATTACACCTGTAGTGCCTTGGTATCGAGCTGAGGACCGCGTGTGTACAAAGAGGAGAGCCCAGCAGCACGATGGGATGTAGAGCCAAAGGAGCCATCACAGATTGATGAGGATGAGGATGCTTCAGATATAGGGCTGGTTGGTGTTCCTTTGGCGGATCTTGACCTTGAGGAGTCCAATGGTTCTAGTGATGAGGAGTTTGCCGACCTCCTGAGGGATGATTAGAGGCCTCTACCTCCTTCACTACATTTTGTCATTTTGACATTTTGATTTTGTACTTGTTTTGATATCATATAATCATGCTACTCATTGTAATCATCTTTATAATCAGATATTTTTGATATAATATAATAGAAATCTTCCATTTTCCGATTCAACAATTGTTACATTGTAGTATTGAGTATTACTATTCTAATTTCTAATTAGTAATTCGATATTGAAAACTTCAATATTCATTATTCAATGTTCAATGTTCAAGTACTAATTTAGTATTTCAATTTTGCTATTTTACTTCTTAATAGTCTTATACATCTTTTCATAACCTTTTTGGTACCATATGTGTAGTATATGGTATACCCCTCCGCACCTAAACTATGGGTCCCCGCCGCCCCCACGAGTCGAGAAATTGAGGCCTTTTCCCCCCCGTCGTCCCGAAAACCTGTCCCTCTGTCTCGGCGTCCCCCCGTCCTTGACGCCGGTGGAACATAGTTTAAAACTCGGATTCTTATACAAGTTATGTAGTTGAGAAGAACTACCTTTAAATTTTTAACTCACATACAATAATTGCTGGCTTTCCTGGCTTAACTATATACTTCTAATCACATTGGCAAAGATAGAACACTGACAAACATGCCCCAGGCTTCCCTAATTTAGAATTCAAAATTATGGGAAAACTTTTTGGGCTTACATTTTCTCAAAATTGAAGAATTCAGCATAAAATTTGATTAAGATGGTAAATTGTCCACTGAATTATGGTTGATGGTAATGAGAGTTCACAATCTTGGGAGGGACCCAAGTTCAATTCCTGTTGGTGGAAATGCAGAATAGGTTTTGCCTTCTGACATCAAAAAGGGCATTTTCCAATTTAAGGTGGTAAATGCATGAAGAACTTTCATAGATGTAATAGAATACGAAGAGGGGGCTAGATTTTATTCTCTCATAAGATCAGACCCTGAAGTCTGTAATTCCAGTTGTTAATGGGCAATTGTGTTTTTTGTCATTATGAGTTCATTGAAATTCCGGATCATAGTTTATATTTACTTTATGGAAAATCCTTTTTTTGTACCGTTTCTTCTATATGTAGAGACAGCTATGCTCATGATGCCAGGAAGAGACAAAAAAATGTATTATTTAATGTAGTGAAGAAATTGATGTGAACTGTAGTTGCAGGGTTTTGATTTAACATAAGTGCATTGCTGGTTAATTGGGAATAGACTGATTTAGTAGTGTATGTTGATTTAGAAGAACTTCAAGACTTATGCACATTTTTGGGGACAGATAAATGTGGTGGATAAAATCCTTGAATTTAAAGAATTTTATGTTTCATTTACTGCTCGAGGCAGTAATATGATCCGAAGGGCATGGTGGAACAATCCATCAAGAGTTGAAAGATTCTTTCGGAATAAAGTTTCACTGACATAGCTTTGATGTCAAAAAAGGAGCTTCTTGAAAATACAGCAAAGCTTCTTTCAATCCCACTATTTTAGATCATCTATAAAATCATATTGAGCTGATTGCAGCACCTTTGTAAATTAGTAGAAGAGAATTTCAGTCAACAATCATTTAAGGAAGACATCATGGTTTCATTATTGCACATTAAACAACAAACATGCCTCGTTTGGAAGCCTGGTATAGCTATCAAATACGACTTGAACAAAGCGTTTGATGGATAATAGTGGGATTATATATGCAGGATTTGAATTAATTATATGCTAGTCTCTCTTCTTTGTTTAGATGGGTTAATTCGATTAAAGGTAGATTTTCGCATGGAAGAACAATATGATTTGTTTGGATGCCACCACGTAGCACTTTTTCTTTCCAATGTTTAGAGTCTACTTCGTATAACTCTTAAAGGAAATATTCTATCAAAGATATGGTTGTTGGAATGCTTTAATTATTATTTATGATGTAATAGGTCCAAATTAAGGTATTTTGAGAAGAGTTTCCCTAAGATTTAAAAATTGTGTCTATTCGATGAAACACTTCTATAAAGATTTATCATCATCATTATGTTTAAGGTTATGAATTAGAGGTCTCCAAAGAACTACTAAGCATCCACCTCTTATCCATATGAATTTTGTTATCTTGTTATCCTCTTGAGGAACTTTGAGGATGCATGGGATTAGTTTGATTTCATAGAAAGCTTTACAAGAAACTCTTTAATAACACAACCCTTAACCAACTTTACAAAGAAGGATTTTTTTGCTTGGTCTATAAGAGCACAAAAATCATGTAAATAACTCAACCAAGCCTTTGTCTCTGCTCCTATTTTCATTACTTATCAACCTCCTAAGTCCCATGCCGATGAACGTGATGCCTTTGGATTTGTGCTTGGTTCAGTGCTTTCACAAGGTAATTAACTTGTTGCTTTTGTAAACTTATGTTACTTCCTTACCTATTGGAGATTTTTTCTATGGTCTTGACATCTTTGAAGATGAACAAGGTTGTCCTAGGGATTCTAATGTTGTTAGGATAGAATTATAGGTTTTGGATTTGTTCTAATTTAGATTACTTAGAAGACCAAAGGCTTGTAGTAGATAACTTATGGGAATGGAAAATGTTACATCTACTAAGGATGGTAAGGCTGCATTCTATAGTAGGGTGGATAAGGAATCCACATTATATTGAGATGTGCTTGCATTACATTTTTATCTATAGGTGAAAAAAATCTTGAGATGTTCAATAATTTGAAACTATTTGACATCACTAATGAGTTGGGTTTTTAAATCGATCATGAATCTATTTACACTTAATCCATTATGATTTGGAAGAATTGAATGTTGTGTCTAATGGTATTTTTTGTTGTAGTTGGATCAAGGTGGAAATGAATACAAGAAAAAAGTGTCAACAATATAAGTGAGACTGTTATTGCTATCTTGAATCTACCTTATGATGTGTTTCTCTCTTGTTCAATAGAGCCTAATATGAAACATGGAAAGACCATCTTTTGCTGCCATGCATTTTCTTCTAATTGTTGAATAAGAAAAGCCCACCATGATGGGTGTACTTAGTTTGTAGTAGGCTCACTTTAGCTAAAGGGAAGATGACACTCTTGTAAAATCTATATGTTTGAGACATGAATCCAAGGGAAATTTTACGAGACAAGAAGGGAAAATAGAAGTGTAAGGAGGTACCTATTGTAACAAGCTTGGAGATATTAAGGAGTCTTTTCTCAAGAAGATGAAGGATTTGATAGAAGAAGTGAATAATATGGTGAAGAAGGTAAGAGTATTGTTTGTCGCAATTCATAAATCTTGCATTTGTTACAGTCTTTTAAATGTGAGTTTATTATGAGTATTAGTTTCACTCATTATATGGTTAGGATGGTCGTTTGTTTCAAATGATTGAAAAACTAGATAGTGACAAGTCCCATTAGTGGCCAATTATGCTCTCTCCATATTTGGTGGGGGTGAGGTTATGGTTGAAGGTGGCATGATTAGTGATGACTACCATGTACTCAACAAGGACAAATAGTTTTGATATGATATCATATTCATGCCTACATTTTGATTTCTTTGGAAAACCACTTTCACTAATTTGCTTCATATTTTTTGAATGTTGGTTCAAATTGGAGTTTTTAGAGTGTATTCACAATGTTGAGTGACATGATTATTCTTTGAGTTCACATGTTTTTGATTACATAAATTGGTTTTGAAGGGATCAAATACCTTGTACATTAGATGGAACAACTCAAAGCATACACAAATAATCTCAAAAGGGAGGAACACACAATTGCAACTAAGTTGCCAAACGAGAAATAGGACAATTGCAACCAAGGTGTTAAGCACAAAAGAGTACCTAGGGATACAATACAAACAATGCCAAACCTTTCCCTATTCAATCTCACATCTTTCACTTTGGTTTGCGATTGGGAGATATTTTTGGGAGGACCTTTCTTTTACCTTCATACAATTGTCTAAGAAAGGTTATCAACTAAGTCCTTAGACCTAGGAGAAGGGGGGGATTCCCCCTTAGAGAGCCCATACATGGGTGTGACAAAATCAACAAAATGTCTATTGGTGTTGCCAATAGTCGATCAATTGCATCAGGAGTAGGCTTATGCTGTGTTGAAGTTGAGGGTAAAATAAGAGCAAAGGAAATGGTACAATCAATTGTTGGATCATATAGTGGGTGGGACTCACCTATAGGGGTTGAAGGAGCTAAAGGAGTGAGACTTCTAAGGTTGTGCCAATTGCATGTGAAAACCCCTCGAGAACATGACTTGCAACAAGAAGAATGTGAAGTGAGGATCCAACATCCTAAGAAGACTCATCATTTTGAGAGGATTTGACAACCTAAGAGTAGGAAGTGTTAATAGTCAAGTGATCTTCATGGACATTCTTGTGTTCATATGTTTCAACATTTGGTTATTATTTGCCATTATCTCTTATATATAAGAAGTGAATTATTTTATATATTTTAGAGTATGATTTTCTAGTTGAGGACTTTAAAAAATGATAATTCATTTGAGGGTCTATTTGAGGGCTAATATGACTTTTGATACTCCTACCTCAGGAGGGAATGTTTGTTACAAGGATGTGATTGACTTGTGATAGTTCTATGGTAATGGGGTTGATTCTCCTTGAAGAATTTGATCCTTCAAGCTAGTTGAGAGGTGTAAAAGTTGAGGATTGTAATGCTTTATTAAAGTTATAGAAGTGTACACGCACACATTTACATATATACATATGGATAGGCACACACGTGCACGCACACGTGCACACAAACACACGCGCATGCACACACACGCACACACATGCACACACACGCACGCACATGCACACACACACACACACACCCACCCACTGACACCGACACACAAACACAAACACACATAGACACACAAACACAGACACACAGATATACATTCTTTCTAATTTGGTGGATTTAGTTGAGTTACTGGAAGTTGTGATTAAGGAGGATGTTCAAGCCTCTCCTTGTTGGCTTAAATGCTACCGACCTCTCGAATCCTCTAAGTTGAGTTTTAAGTGGATGTTAAAAAATGTAAAACCCATCTTGTTGGGTCTCTATGACTTATCCATCCTTATGGGACACCTTTGGTATATATTCACCCTATTTGGTTAATGTGTACCTTTTGTATGGATCTTTCATGTGTTAATGAGCCCACATATTAATATGCTTGCATGTGTTAGTGAGTCTACTAGTATTAGGGTTCTTATATGTGTTAGGCACATTTATTATATTGGGGCTAGTAATAGGATTGGTTCAACCGAATCCTTATGTCATATATACGAATGATGTATAAATAAAGGCAATGCCTCACTTATTCATCTAATTCATTCCAATTCCATTTTTTATGTTATAAAGCAGTTAAATTTTAATAAGCTATTTCAAGTGGATTATGACGTGAGCATTAGAACAATTGGAGTAGTTTTGAGTCAATAAGAAAAACTGTAACTTACTTGAGTGAGAAGTTGAACAATGCAAAACTCGTACTCAATGTATGATGAGGTGATTTATGCCATCATTCAAGCATGAAAGAAATACAAACATTAGTTATTGCCAAAATAGTTTATGTTAGATGTTGATAATCAAGTATTATAATTACTAACACTTAAGGTAAGTTGAACTAACATGTCATATGGGTTGAATTCTGATAAGTCTCTATTTGTACAAAGTAGTCATGAGGACAACCCCAAGTGTAAGGATGTTGGCTTTCATCATCATGAAAATATTAAGGTGGTGTGGCATAGTTTGGCTGCGCAGGTGGAAGAAGGATGGATTACTGTCAAGGGTAAAAAAGATAAATCTTCACGGCCTTCTTTCTACATGACTCTTCGCTCCCACAAGAAATTGTAGTTCTTGTTGGGTTTTGTTTGGGTGCTGGCTTTTTTGTTGGCTGCAGGCTGTCCTTTTTGCAACCTGGCTTTTCTTGTTGTAAAGGGTTACAGATCCCTTCAAAATCTACTTTTCCCTAAATATCAAAAACATGTCATATGGGTTGAATTCTTGTAGAGTTATCCATTTGTCCTAAAACTTCAAAGTGGTAGATCCATCTACACAGTATATGTGTTGAGGAGTTCCATGCTCATAAATATGAGAGTTGAAGTAGTAGGGATTGATGAGATGGAGGAGCTCTATTCCATGGATGTGGATTTCAAGGACACATGAAGCATATGCCAAACCCAACCAACAAAGATAGAGCTTAGTGGTTGAATTACTTCATTTAAGATGGATTGATAATTAAGAAACAATTGTTGTGAATACTACTAGGATTAATGAGGGAGAATTTTGATTGGGAAAACACAATAGAGACATGCCAAGACACTTTGGATTTGACAATACATTGGTTGTGTGCATATGTTATTGATTACATGGAATATGGTCCTTTGTTACTAGGAAAATATTTTTAAGATTGTTTTTGATAAGATAAGCAACATTTATAGGGTGTTGTACCCTTTACACAAGGAGCCCAAAGGGCCAAATAAAGAAGCTAGTTCATACAAGAATGAACTAGGAAAGAGGACAAACCACACACAGAAACAACTGACAGACAGTTGTTGGAACACAGACAAAGACTTAGACAACCCCAGAATCCTAGGGGACCAATCTGACTCCCTTAACCCTAGGCCGCAAGGATGCCACAGATCGAGGGAGTCCCTTCTTCTTTCACAGCACAACAGACCAGGAAGACTCGAAATCCAAGTCCACTGATCGAGGTGAGAGAAGCGGATCAACCGGTGCCACCAAAGGCAGAGACATAAGTGCATGTGAGGAAACATGAACAAACATAGGAACATCAACAACAATCAACGAAGGACCATCAACAACAACCAATGAAGTTCGGGCAGGCTCAGACAGAACAACGTTAGCAAAACGAGCCAATAGTGGCTCCACAGGAAGGATATTCAAAATAGGAGCAAACATAGGTTCCTGAGAAGAAACAATAGGGCCATCATGCTCCGAAGAAACTTCCGAAGGAGGAGAACCCATCGTGAGGTGGTCTGAGAGAGCATCCTTCCACCAAGTTGCAACACCCTTGCGGCGGGCTTGTGGGGAACTAGAGGCCAAATGACCCACAGAAAAGCATCTCCTACACCGAAAGGGGAGACCCTCATAGTCTAAGAGCTGCTTCCAAGGTCTGTCCTCTACCAATAAGACTATATCACCATGGAGAGGTTTGGAGATGTCCAAATCAACTAATATACGGGCTACCATGGTATGCCCAATCTCTCGAGTCGTAGAGTCCAACATCAAAAAGTGACCAATGGAGTTGCCAATAGCTTCATAGCAGGAATCCTCCCAAAACTGGAGAGGGGGATTCATAAGACGGACCCAAATTGGTCTGTTGTTCAACGACACTGTAAGGGGATTAAAAGATCGAGACCAAGGCCGGATGGACAAAGAATGAATCCTCTACATCCAACCCTTGTCCAACACACAGTCTCGCTTTGCGGGGGAGGCAAAGGTTGCGAAAAAGAAACCCTTTGCACTGGGATAGAGTTCAATCTGCCCAAAGACCAATGACTTCCAGGAGATAGAAACCCAGTTATGGAGGTCAGGAAGAGAGGGCCACATGCCATTAAACTTGTAGACCACCCCCTGCTTCAAATAATACTCCTCATTCTCAACAACTTCCGATCCATAGACCACAACAGGGGAATCTCTAGCATAGGGCAAAGGGCACAAATGAGATTGAATTGGAGGCCTAGTACCCCTTTAGCAGCTTCAAAGAATGACTTCACCCTGCCAGAAGAACCCCTAGTAACTGGAGCAGGATTAGGAATAACCCCACGCACAACAGGAACAGGGACAAAGCCCTCAACACTCGTAACAATCAGAATGGAGGAGGAACCCTTGTCCACACCCCTAGTTGGAGGCAAACGAGCCCCAACCGCTACCTGAGAAGGCACCACAACGACCACAGGCACGACCATCCTATCTCCATCGGACCGTTGCAGCACATAAATGGTCGCAAAAGCAGTCACAATTCTCCCACTCGCGCGCATTTTGTTATTTTTTCAATCATCTTTTGTATTCGATTTTTTCTCTTGTTGATTATGTAGTAGAGATAACACAAATGTTTTTTATTAGATTAGTAGGGAAAGGGATTTGATCCCATAAGTTCAATACATTAACAACTTAAACATAAAAAACAACATAAGGGCACACAGACCCAACATAATAGCAACACAAAAGAAAACCAAAAACAATAGACAACCAACAAGTTGACACCAAAGCTACACTAATAGATTAGGTTCCAATAATCAATTAGGGAGTCCAAAGAATCCTCCCATGCTCCCTTTTCTTGGTTCAACAACTCCTTTTTCGTTCTTGTCCTCCTCACTTTGAGTCTGTCCTTATCCCGTTTCTTTTTCTGTTTGTCTTTTTATTGCCTTGAAATCGTAGCCATGACCACCTTTTTCATACCACCTTTTGTTATCTTTATAATTTTAGTGAGGGCAATTTCCATCCATTTTATCTTCTCCTACCTAGTTGCTCTTAGCTTCAATTTTCTTTTCCAACTCTTGCACTTGATTCCAAAGTTTAGTTAGTTTTGCACTTTTCTTACCCATAGAATCTTGCTCCATAGTAGGTGAAGACATCCTTTCTTCATCCCTTTCCTTATACCTCAAACCCTAGAGAGGGGAGCAATATTTTCTATCTCTAACACCTTAGTTTCCTCTACATCTTCCTACTCATTATCTTCAATAGTTTCTTCTTTTTCATCTTAGTCCTCCTTCGCTTCATAATCCTCACAAGCTTCCTCCTTAGAGTCATTATGAGAAGAGTCCTCATCCCACTCTTCTTTTTGGGGAAGAAATTCCTCATCATTAGTATCAACAAAAAATTGTTTACCCTTAGTATTTTGTGTTATCAGTTATCAAGGCTTGAGCCAGCCTGGTAGTTCTTCTACCACTAGACAAATTGGAACAAACTTTAAATTAACCCTTCTTTATATTTTTCTTCACCCTCCGTATTAGAAATAGTGATCATCCCCCCAACATAAAAAAGATTAGGGTTTTTTGAGCATTTATTTTTCTTATTGACATTGTCAAATATAACTTCCATCTATTCAGGGTCCAAAACCTTTCTTTTTCTGGGCGGGGTCACCAAAAGTAGCTCGTGCAGAGAAGGGGGAATATTGGCTTCTAAGGAAGCTTTACACTTTTTGTCTAATCCCTTTTTACCCCCTATGCTAGTGTTACACTTATTTTGGTTGTCCAATGAGGGGGTAGTTTTTTTTGTTTTCAAGGAGTTTAATTTTAACATTGCTCATAGCAGAAGGGTTTGGAATGAGAGTCATGGAGAGGCAATATTTATAAAGCGCCATTATGAGGCCCTAGTGCAAGAGGGCATAAGCATCTTCGATAATGCAATTTTCCAAAGAAGAAAGTAGGTAGAAAGGCAAATTAATTTTCCTACCATGTCTAATGCGATTGAGAATAGGGAAGTGATATCCATGGACAATCTTAAACCTACCCTCAACTGTAAAAGATTACATGACATGGAGACTTACTAGGGCCCATGGAGCTGATAGCTTCTCTCTGCTATACCTATTGTAGAACTTTTCTAGTTTCTCATTTTCAAAAAAGGCATTTGTAAACCTTTTATACCCACCTTTACTTCACTTTTCCACTCTTACCCCATCGCAAGTTAAGCTTGTAGCTTTCACAATCAACTCATCTATGATTTTAAAGCAGCCTCCACCAATCATTACTTCTTCTTGCGACTAGGAGTTGAGAAACTTAGAGGTTAACTTGTATCCTTTCATTGCAAAAAAAGGGGGTACAACCCCCCTTTTCGAATAGCTCCCAAGCTCAACATTTACATAAGGGCTTCATAGGGGATAGGCTCAATACCCAAGCTTGACCACCTATTTACCTTTTCTTCCAAATCTCACACTACCCCCATTGAAATCTTTCCTTGTATCTTCTATAACACCAATTGAGCTCAAGTTCAATATGTTGAAAGTAGAGAAGCAACAATTCTCATATCTCCTTGTAAAATCTTGCCACCACTTGTCTTTGTAATCGGTGCCTTCCTTAATTATCGTTCCACATCTGATAGTGTTGTATGCATTAATAGTACTTTTTACATTATTAAGAGGAGCCTCCACAACCTCCAAACTATCTATCGCTATGTGTCCTTAAATGGTCTCTCTAATAACATGACCTTTCTTGCATGCAAGACATAAAGCTTGCATGGAGGGATAACAAATTTTCTTAATAATCTCTTCATTAATTTGAAAAATGTGATGATTACTAGCATCAACAAGATCATCAACATCAAACTTAAATCTTATCTTTTTGATTTGCATATAAATCTAATTACTATTAAATTCCATGTTATCCTTTGTAGGAGACTCCCTAACGATCACCTCAGCTAACACATTCTCGTTACCACTTAAGTAAAATTCCATGTTATCCATAAATAGGCGCCGACATTCTTATGAAGATCATTTGATTTTTTTTTTTTCATTCATTAGACAAAATCTCACGAATATCAATTGAGAGATTTGCAAAAGACCAATAATGCCAATCATTATAATTGAGACCCAAATTGGCAAAACATCGACATCACAAAAAAAAAAGTAGTTGGAAACTTTTGTATTAACAAACAAAATTAATAGCTCTTGATACATTGAGCTTATGTCGAACGGAGCGATGCCGAGTGGGAAGGTGAATTTTGAATCTGTTGTGTTGTCGTGCAAGTCTCAACGGTTTGTGGACACGTTTGGTAGGGCTGCGCTGGAGGTCTCTCCTTTGGGCGGGGCTCTGCTTCCTATCGTAGGTTTGGACGGGGTTCCTGGGGGTGCAAATGAGGGATTGAAGCTGGGTGGTTGTGGTGGCATTGTTCCTCCCCTGAATGGCGTCCTCCCTCAGCCTGGCGTGCTTGGTGCTGTGTGGTTGGTGACCCTGTTCCTCCTCATAAATGAAAATATTTTTCTGATGTTGCTCGTGTGCAACCAACTGCTGCTCAGACTAGGGTTCGACCTTTGCCCTGTGGCCGTGCCTCCCTTGTGGTGGTCTGTGGGCCTGAGGTTGCTGAGAATGAGGAGTTTTATATACACTAGGGTATGGTCTGCAGGTTCAACGACTTGTGGCCCTCCCTTCCGGATCTACATGAGTGAGTTTCCCTTTCCTAGAAACCTATTGTTATTGGGCAGATCGACCTCTATCTCAGTGCTAGAAGTTTTTTCTTTGCAACATTTACTTTCCCTGAGGATCGTGACTGAGTGCTTGACTGGGTGTGGATGCGGGAGGTCCATTTGTTGTTCATTCGGCCTTGGTCTCGCTCGTTCAACCCTCTAACAGAGCCTCTAAATTTCAGACCAGTTTGGGTTCGTTTGTCGAATCTCCCTCTCTAGTTTTGGGAGGATTCTTGTTTTGAAGCTATTGGCAATGCCATTGGTAGCTTTCTGAAGGTAGATTCTACGTCTCGGGATATTGGGCATACTACGGTGGCTCGCATTTTAATCGATTTGGACATCTCCAAGCCCCTCCATGGTGATGTGGTCTTGATGGTGGAGGACAGACCTTGGAAACAACTTCTGGACTATGAGGTCTCCCCTTTCAGTGTAGGAGATGCTTCTTAGTGGATCATTTGGCCTTTTATTGCCCACATGCCCACCGCAAGGGTGCTGCTACTTGGTGGAAGGATGCTCTCTCGGATCACCTCACAGTGGGTTCTCCTTTGTTGACTCCATTGTTTCTCCTCTGGAACCTTTATTTGCTCCTATTCCAGCTAACCCTTTTGTGGAGCCACAGTTGGCTCGATCTGCTGACACTGATTTGGTTGAGCCTGCTCGAACTTCGTTGATTTTTGTTGATGGTTCTTCGTTTGTTCCTGTTTCCTCCCCTGTGTTGCCGCCTCCACTGCTGTGTGGTGGCTCTTTGCTCTTGGTGGCTTCGGTTGATTCACATCTCTTGCCTTGATTGGTGGACTTGGATTCTAAGTCTTCCTAGTCTGTAGTGTTGAGAAAGAAGGGACTCCCTTGATCTGTCGCAAACTCGCGGCCTAGGGTTAAGGGAGTCAGATTGGTCCCCTTCGATTCTGGGGTTGTCTAAGTCCTAGTCTGTGTTCCAACAACTGTCTGTCAGCTGTTTCTATGTGTGTTTTGTCCTCTCTTCCTAGTTCATTCCCATTTTGAACTAGCTTCTTTTTTTGGGACTTTGGGCTTTTTGTGTAAAGGGTGCATCACCCTATAAATGCTACTTATCAAAAACATCGACATCACAATTACCTTCTATGTATGAATAACCTTAAGCTATCTGAAATGGCCCAATAAAACCTGCACTCTTCAATCATATTACGTATTTTCCATGAAAGGGTATGATTGTTAGTAAGAAGATCAACAATAATTTGAGTCACCTTCAATAACAACATTATGATATCCGAGCCTTTGTAGTCCTTTCACTCCCCAAAATAGTAGAAGCCTCAACCTCGTTGATAGACCTCTTACCTAAATTTTTACCAAAACCTTCTATCGGTCTTCCTTTTTCATCCCTTATAACTCCCCCAGTCGCAACAATTCCCTAATTGCCCTTGGCACATCCATCGACATTAAGCTTTACTCATCCTATGTCAAGGGGTTTCTAAAATATGCTTTTCCTTAGGAGGATATTTGCTTGTTTATATTAGTTAGGTCCTATTGTATTCCCTAATTTTGCTTAATCCTCAACTCCCTATAAGAGGGCATTCTTTTGGTGCAACCAAATCTTTGCACATTGATATTTTCGTAGAAATTGTTTTAATGCTATTAAAGAGTTCTTTGTTGTTTCTTGACTGTTCACATAATATCTTGTTATTCCTTTCTTTCCACAACCCCAAACCACAAACAAGGGAATTTGTTTCCACATCTCTGCTATAAAAGGATGATAAAAGGGGGAACTTTATACCAACTGATAATAAGCTCTTTCAGGCCACTAGGAAATGTCCAGTAGGCCTTGAAATTAGACATCACCTCCATCTAGAGCTTAATAACATAATCATAATGGAAAAATAGACGATCCACAATTTCTTCATCCTTGAAGCATAAACCACACGTATCAAAAATTGGAAGTCTCTCTTAATCAAGTTGTCAATAGTGAGAATTTTATTATGGATAGCCGTCCACCAAAAACAATTCATTTTAGGAATCACTCTCTTGTTCCACACCTAATTCCAATAAAAAAGGAGATAATACTATCAACAACAACAATGGAGTAAGTAGAACTAACAAAAAAACTAACACTAATGTTAATGGTTCCAAAAGTAGCTAAAAATGATGGTTATGCTAGTTGGTGTATCATTGCAAATGTATTTTTTTCATGCACACATAGAGATTCATATTTTCTATAAGTTGATATATCCAATATCAAACTTTATTAATTTGTCAAAGTTTGGTTGTATTTAACATCTTTTGCTAGTAATTTATTTCTTTTTAAATGCCTTGTTCTATTTTGGATCCACATGGTTGTAGCAACTCTCATAATTCTAATCACTTTAAATAAAATATTTAGTTATATGGTAATCACAAGGATTAACAAATAAAAGTGTTGCTAAGTTCATTTCCTTAGCATATTTGTCTTCGAATATTCCTAGTGGTTGTACTTCTACTGGGGCAAGTTTTAAAATGCTATTTTTGAGATTGTGGGTTTAGTTTGCATGTGTAGATTTGTGTATCATGCTTTCATTGAACATCTTTTCTTCTTCATAGGTTCCACTTGTATTATTGTTTTTGATTATATTAAGCAAGAAAACAAGGGTCTCAACCCTTTACAAATGTAGCCACTCAAGTATTATTGTTATCTAACATCTGCATTGCTACTTTCATTGGTTTGGAGGACTCGTTTCCACTGTTTGTTTATTGATTTTTTACATTTAATACATTTTTTTCGCAATTGCTTTAGTTCTTGTATGATGATAAGTGCACACATTATTCCATTTTAGTAAGAGTTTTTATGTTGTAAGCTCCTCATAAGTTCAACAATGATTATGGGGTCTCCTATCTATGGTTTGTGATAGTGTCCTTTGTATAATGTCAATGTTTGATGATACATTCATGCTTGCATTGATCAAATCCTATTTATAGTTTTTGTAACCTAATTGTTTAAATTGTACAAATGGAATTCACAAGGAAACTTCCTTTTCTTAAAGTAGATACAAGTCTTGACAAGTCACCATTTTTCAAAGACTAAGGGAGAGTCTTGTCAAGTAGAAACATAGTAGAGCAATAACAAGACACTTTGAAGTTGACAAAACATTGATTGTATGTATATGGTTAAATGGGATAGATTCCTTTGTTACCAAGAAATTATTTTCAATATTGTAATTTTTTAGCATCTTTTGTATTTTTTCTTATGTTGATTGTGCAATTGAGCTAATGCAAATGCTAATGGTTCCCAATGTAGCTAAAAATGTTGGTGGTATTTGGAAAGGTGTGATGTTTATATTGCATAATAATAATAATAACAATAACATAATATTGTTATTTAGTTGTCGTGCATGTTAGGATGTGCACATCATACTAGGATAGACAATCTTGGGGACACTTGTAAAGTTGTATGGCATATAGAAAATATATTTAATGTGGGAGGCACATTGCAACAATGCATTTAATATTGGCGTTATGGTGCAAGGAGCATATGACAATGATTTTATGCAAACTTGTCTTTATGAGCAAGCATAGGGTTAGTGATATGAGCACGATGTAGCAAGAAATTGGAGCATCTTAAAGAAATTATATGTATGGTCATAGGAAGTATGGAGTGAGATGTGTGTCTTCATGTTTCCCATTTGCTTGATCAATGGGGACATGTGACTATGGTTATTTGTTGTTGAAGAAATCTTGCATGGATTAACTCTATGAATGTATTATAACTAATTTGTTTGGTTTTATATTGACCAGTGTAATATTTTATTTTTGCATTAATTATGTATCATTTTGTGATTGTTTTGTTATCCCTTCACATTAATTATGCATCCTATTTTATCATGGTTTCTCTCATAAAGGCTAATGGGAATTAATGTTTGTTCATCAAAATTGTTCAAATTTTTTAGCAATTGGTATTAGAGATTAGTTTTGAGTTGAAGAATGGAGTGCTTTCATGATGCATTTAAGCTTTTGTTTGAGTGGAAGGCCCACATGGGTGAAGATGAGGATTTATAGGAAAATATTGCAAGCATTTTAAAGATGAAATATATCAAATGTATGTACTGTACTTAATCGGGAAATTAGTTTGATTAACCATTTTTTTAAAAATCAAAGCACAAACCATGAAATTGTCTAATCTCTGATATCCTTGTGCGGGTACGGTATGAACATATGAAAGTTGGGATGTCCAACTTATTCCACTTACTATCGGTAAGCCACATGATATACAATTCATGCAAATGCAAATTGAAAGAAATATATTGTTTGTGGCGAAATGCCTTCTGGAATTATATATGCAACTACAAATTGGATGAAGAAGTCTAGATCTCCCTTACAATGTTAGTGCAAATATTAATGAGGGATCTAGTGAAAAACCCTTTAGAATCCACTTATGATAACAATGCAAGACTATTTGGAAGCTAATCCTTCAAGATTTAAAAGGTGGAGATCAACTCCGACTTACATTATTTCCAATGGTAAGCAACACAAAAATTTATAAACAATCACAGACTAAGTGTTAGAAAATTGATTGCAAACTAAATTCATTCATTAACTAGTAGCCACAATGTTCAATATACCTCCAATAATCAATTGTGTAATGAAAAGGATCAAAACTTACAAGATTTAGCTAAATGATGTCCAATATGTATGTACTATTATTATCATATTAGTTTTGAAATAATCATTCAAAAAACCAAAATGGTTGTTATTGTTCTAGAATGTCAGGATTCAACCTATAACAGGCATGACTATAAAACATCTTTGATTGCTATTAATAATGCATTTGTACTACTATAGTACCCTTAAATACACCTAGAAACATTGTAGTAGTAAAGAAATGATTAATTCCCCACTTCAAAAGGTATTGTTGACCCAATAAGAAATATTTTTAATGTTAGCAACTCAAAGTAGACCCAAATGAAGTTGTGTTTCGACCTTGTAGGAGGTACACTGAGATCTAAAATTTGTGTAACCACAAATCAAACTACACCTAGTCATTAATCCTTACAACACTCTTGTTCTAGGTGACAAGTAATTAAAATGTAATGAAGACACAACCCAATGATCATCCCACAAGGATATATATTCAATAAAAACAACCAAGAATTGGTATGATCAACATTTATGACTTGATGAATGAGTTCCAAATGTTGCAAACTATTGGAGTAAAGTCATGAGTTGCATAAATAGTGGAAATTATTTAGAATGTGATAGTGGTTAGTTTTAGAAAGGTGCACCCAACTTAGTAGATGCATAACCAATAACAAGATGGGAGGATCAACATATTATATCCAAAATAAATACATTGAATATTGCTTGAGGCAAATAAAATGATCAATATAAAATTATTTTTTAAACTTAGAGTGAACTCTCCTCACAAAGTCAACAAACCTACACCAACACTTTGACACTAAACCACAAAAATTGATCACTCTTTTTCAACTGTCCAACACATTGATAATTCTTGAATGGAATCAATCTAATGGAGGCAAGGGTTTTCATTCTTAGATCCAAACTTTGCATCTCACGGGTAATTTTTATGGATTTATTTAAATGAATAAGAGGGTTTTCATCCTTGAATTTATTTTTGTCTTAGGGCATAAAAGATGAACACAAGAGTGCAATCTTAGAAAGATGGGTTTGTTTGCAAACAATTGGATGATACTTCTCTCTACCCAACTCCTTTTATAACCTTTTAAGGGGAATTTAATATTATTTTCTCTGTCCTTTCCCCTCCAAAACTTAATTTAAGAAATGTCTAGAAAAACCTTTTAAATAAACATTACTTTTGGCTTCTTTTCTAGCAACATTTAATTAATTTTTTTTAATAATAAAACATAATGTCTTTTTATGAATATAACACAAAGTTACTTTTTGGGCAAATTAAATTAAATTATTACATTATTTTCTTAGCTCATAAAGGGAACATGGCAATGAGTGTCCTTGTGTGTTGTAGTAATATCTTGTTGATTCTATTGTAAATGTTGTCGTTTAATACGTTTGGTTTTGTGGATGTGCAATAATTTAAGCTTTGCATGCTCATATGGTTTGAACATTGTTTTTGCATTGTGGGTTTCTATTGTTGTAAACATGGTGTTTGCTTTTAACGAATGAATGTTTTGTATTTTTGTTACCAAAATCTATTTTACAAATTCATGGTGTTTTGGATCTTTGTGGATATATTTTTTAAATTGTGAATTTTGCGGATTTGAATTTTGTCAAATATTGAAATTTGTTTTGCATGTTTTTTAGGCATGAGACATTTACGTTACAGATCTTTATTTGTTGGTTTGTAAGATTTTGGATTTGTGTGGTTTGGAAATGATTTTTTGTTTGGTATTACATCAAATCTCCAAAATATTACGATTAGTGTTTTGTATTATTGTACAATTCATTTAGAGGATTTTCTATACATGGGAAGGCTTTGTTTGTTTAGTTGGTTGCAAATGTTAAAAGGAATGTGTGTGTGTGGCATTGAACAATATTGGAACTTGACTACACTTGCATGGAAGTGTTGTTGTGGTGGCCATGAAACAATCATGAGGTTGTGTTGAGCTTGCATCCTCCATGTTTTTTGGTAAAATGATGTTTGGGGCCAATAGTGAAAATGTTTATTGGGAGATTTTGAGTGCCATGGATCTTGTGACTTTTGTGTGTGCTTTTAGGGTATTGCGAGGGTATATTTAGCACATTGATTATGGTGAAGAAATTGTTCTTTTGAAAGAGAAGTTACAAGTTCATATCCTATAAGAGGTAGGGTATGCTGATTTATATTTGAAGCAAAGTTAGGGCCTCCTACATACTAGGAGTATGAGGTAGTCCCATATGTTATAAGCCATATAGATAACTCACTTAACATTGTGAACTATAAAATGGCCTTTCCTTTCCTATCAAAAAATTGCAATACCAATTATTTAAAGCCCAAACATCTATACATTACTTTTGAGAAAACAATTTGGAAATTCGTGACTATGGTGTTACGAAGCAAGAAAGGTGTGAGTATGACGTGAAATATTTATAAATTTCAAATCAAAAGAAAAGAGTTTTAAAGCGTAATATTTGTGTTTTTGTTTCTTAGCATAAAGCAAACCAAAAAAATGCCGCATGACTCATGTTTCATGATTTTTTAATAATTTCAAACAATGGGGTCATTTTCACTCATGAACATATGGTGGGAGAGTTTAGATTAAGAGCTTATATAGGGAGCTTATATTTTATCCCTTGGACATGAGTTTGAGCTTGTGGTTATATGGTGAGACCCAAGGGCTTAAAAATTGTCATCAAACTTTGGAGGTAGTTTTTGGGAGTGATATCTTGTTCATCTAGAGGAGATTTCATTTTTAAAAAAATTTCACATTTTTTCAAGCTCAATGTTGTGGTGAAGTTCAAAATGGGTTTTGGAACCTTTTACTATGTTTATGTATATTTTTGGTGAATGATGTGTTTGGTACAATAAGTGTTTATTGTCTTCTAGTTTTGAGGACATGGACTTTGTGGTCATGAGAAGCTTTAAACCATAGTTTTGGTGATATTTTGTGTAAGAACACAGTTGTGACATTATTTTTGGGTTGAATTTGTTAAACATGATGCCATGAGAAGCTCCTAATTGTACAATTAATTTTTGACTTGAAATGATTGTGCCGGTGAATCTATCATGGGGAGGTTGACCCTTGTGTCATGGGAAGCTCCTACTAAGCATTCAATGGAAGTTCTGGCTAAGATTTGGTCTTGCACCTTTAGTTTTGAAGATGCAAACTATGGTGCCATGAGGAGCTTTGAAATTTTACAATGATCATTTACTAAGAGTTTGGTTATGATTTGTGTGATAGTATTATAATGTTGGGGACATGTATTGGTGTTCCTTGGTGGATTTTGGATCGGCAATGGGAATCTTGGCATGCATAGTTATCCATGTAGTTTTTTCTATTGGAGACAAGTGGTCCTTTAGAGTTGAAAATGTGGACCATTTTGCCGTGGTGATCTCAAATTTGTAGTGTTGCAATTGGATATTTTGGAATGAGGTCATTATTTTTGTATTTGATAGTTTTAGACAAATGGATATTTAGGATGTATATGTGGTACTCAGAGATGGGATATGTTACTCTTTTTATGGAGAAGATAGTAATAAGTTATTTTGGTTAGGTGTGGGAATTAATTTCCCTTAGTTGTTTGAGTTTAGTTTGATCTCTTATGCAATTTATACAAGTGAGATCTTTTTTGGAAATGTGTATTTTATACCTTGAATAATTTAATTTGATATTGTTATTTAATTGTGGCACATCTTAGGATGTGTACAACACATTGAGATAGATAATCTTGAGGATGCTTATAAAGTTGTATGGGATATAGAAAATACATTTAATGTGGGAGGCACAATGGGGAAAATTTATTCAATATTAAGGGTCATTGGTTAGTAAGCACATGGCTTAAAGGGCTCATGGTTTTACATAATACCACTTGGTGATTTTGTGTAAGCTTGCTTTTATAAGAAAACACTTGAGTGGTGAGCATGATGTAGCAAGCAATTAGAGCACACAAAATAGGCTGCACATGTGGTGACATGAAACATGGATTGGGATGTGTGGTTACATGTTTCCATATGCTCAATCATATGGAGGAATGCAACAATGGTTGCTTATTGCTAAAGAAGACTTGTACTAATGAAATCTATGAATGTATTGTAACCATGTTTGTTTGGTAATATATTAAGTGTTGGTCTCTTTTCTTGTTGATTTTTTCTTAAAAGGATTTTCTTAAGGTATATCTGTTGTCATCTTATGTGATTATTTTGCATTATTTTCATTATTAATATTGCATTATATTTTAGTGTAGTTTTACTAAAAAAGGTTATGAGGGAATTATCATTCATTCATTTTTTTTTTTTGACATTGCTAGATTTTAACAAGGTATTTCAAGTGGATAGTAATGTGAGCACTACAATGATTGGAATAATTTTGAATTAGTAAGAAAGACTAGCAACTTACATTACTAAGAAGTTGAATGACACAAAATGGATGTACTTGGTATATGAATAGGTGTTCTATGCCATCATTCAAGTATTAAAGAAATGGAGACACTATTTATCATCAAAAGTATTTGTGTTGTACATAGATTGTCAAGTATTATAGTTTATCAATGATGAAGGTAAGTTAACATTATAGTAAGATTTTGAATTAGTAAGAAAGACTAGAAACTTACATTACTAAGAAGTTGAATGACACAAAATGGATGTACTTGGTATATGAATAGGTGTTCTATGTCATCATTCAAGTATTAAAGAAATGAAGACACTATTTATTGTCAAAAGTGTTTGTGTTGTACATAGATTGTTAAGTATTATAGTTTATCAATGATGAAGGTAAGTTAACATTATAGTAAGATTTTGAACATGCTCTCTAGCTCCCTTTGTGCCTCTTCTCACTCACACAATTGTTGTTGTAGGGGTAACCATATGGATTTTTGAGTCACCTTCCTTGGATCGTGTTTGTCCTCCTTCTCTAGGCATGTTGATACCTTGTAGTCTTGTTGGATCCTTTGTTTTTAGTGGTGCGAAACGGGTTCCTACAAATTATGCTCACCATGAGATCACTCTGGCCTTTCCTACTTGCTAATTGTTGGCGGCGAGACTTCAATGACTACTAATGGTCCCTTGTTGTCTCGTCTCCTTGATGAGATTGTAGTGGCCTCTCCTCACATCAAAATAAAGAATGATGCTTCTCTTGGTCATCATGTCAATGTAGGTGCTAACATTGTTGCATTGGGGTTAGGTTGATATTCATATGCAAAGATTGTTAGTAATTGGTATCATGCTTGCCCTCTACAAGAGAAACTATGGACAAACCCTTATGTACAATCTTCCCCATTGGTGGTTTATGGGCTTGATGTTCTAAAGAATGAAATTTTTTATTGGCGTAGGGGCTTAGTTTGTAAATTTCATAATGTATGGCCTCCCCTTTCTAATTTACACAATTGGGTATGATTTTCATGGAAGCCTCTTGTTGAGGGAAATATTGAACTCTTTTCTTATGCTACTAATTTCTTCATTGTGTCTTTTGACTCTTCAAAGGATAGGGATTTTGTGCTTGATGGTGGTTTTTGGATGAGGGAGAGAACTCTCTTTGTCAATCCTTGGACTACTTCCTTTAATACCCTTTCTAAATCTCTCAGTTTTAGACCTATTTGGGATCACCTTTAGAATCTTCCCATCTAGTTTTGGGAAGATTCTTGTGATGAAACACACACTTATACTAAGAGGGGGGTGAATTAGTATAGATTAAAAATTTTCTCCTTAATCAAGCATAGGAATATTGCATCAAGCTTTAATTATCCATAGTAGTATCATTCATGCAACATGTAGTAATTTGAGAAACAAGAGACACAATTTTACATGGAAACCATTACGGGAAAAAACCATGGCAAAATCTAGCTCGTATTTTCTTACAAAATTTGTAGGCACCAACCCACTAGAGACTCTAATCCCCACCACTGAGCACCAACTCAGCAAGAGACTCCAATATTTTCAACAAGAGGCTCCAACCTCACGATATCCACAAGTAGGAGGCTCCAACCTCTACAAGAATAATGTGATAATTTAATTTGCAACTACCCTACCACCTTCACATAGATTTGTCAAAATTTCTCTCATAAATCTGTAATGTAGTCTTCCCAAATCTGCAATAATATCATCACAAAAATCTACAATAATATCTTCACTAAATATGAAATAATGTCTCATAAGTCTGCCATAATAATTTCACAAATCTACCACAAATTATTCTTCAAATATGCTGATGTATAAAAAGATATTCGTTAAAAGATTTCCTTCAAATATCCTTCACAATGCCTTATTATATCTCTTCCAAGGAGGGCAACTCTTAGAAAAGACACACACACTTCCAAAAGAAATGACCTTTCATTATAAGTGCCTCTACACATAGATCGACCATCATTTTAATTTAATTTAATTTTCTTTGCCCAAAGTTGGGAACACCTTCCTAGGAGGTCATCCCTCTTTGAGACCCCATAATATAAAATTAGTTTTATTTTTAAATTTAAGCACCACTAAATAATTCGGATCCAAGAGGGAGGTTGTCTAATTTAAAAAATATATATTTTGAAAATTAAAACCTCGAATAGGTGTATAAAATGGGCCAACCCATATGCAATGTCCTCCAATACTTTGATATCAATGACAACATTTTTCCAACAATCTCTGCCTTTGTCCTTGATGACAACCCTACAAAGTAATAATCTTGAAATGCAACATAACTAATACTTATCCCTTTGACTGATATACTCCCCTTGATTGACATGCTCCCCCTTTGACATCAATGACAAAGGTATCCCAGGGTTGAAAGATAAGACAATAAAGAGCTTCTCCTAAACATATGCTTCTTTTAAAGCATTTAATGACTAGATGAGAGTGATATCACTCATAATTTCTCCCTCAAGTACTCAAAATTCTCTTTTTGTAGTGGCTTTTTGAAAATATCTACAATTTTTTATTTTGTAGCAACATATTCCAACTTCACTCATTGATCAACCACTTGCTCTCTTAGAAAATTATATTTGATTGAAAATTTCTTTGTTCTGGAATGCATAACTAGGTTCTTTGATATGTTAATTGCACTTGTATTACCAAAAAAGATGGATATGGTGTGCTCATATTCAACCTTAATTTCCTTCAAGGTTTGCTTCATCCAAAGAACTTGAGTGCAATAAGAAGTTGCTGCAATATATTCTGCATCTATTGTGGACAAATAAACTAACTCATTTTTCTTACTTAACCATGATATAAGATTGTAGCCAAGAAAGAATGCTCCTCCACTTGTACTTTTTCTATTATGAATACTACCAGCCCAATCCACATCTATGTACGCTGTGAGAGTGAAATATTCACCTCTTAGGTACCACAACCCAAAATCCATAATACCCTTTAATTACTTGAATATCCTCTTCATTGATTGCACATGTGTTTCCTTTGGTGTTGCTTTAAACCATGCCACCAAACCAATGGCTTGCATAATATCAGGTCTTGTTGTCAAATATAAAAAACTTTCAATCATGGACCTATATAGAGTTTGATTCACCTCTGAAGATTTATTATCCTTGCTTAATTTGCATCCTATGACCATGGGAGTATTCACTGGATTGCAATCCTCCATCCTAAACTTCTTCAACATTTCTTTAATATACTTGGTTTGTGAAATGAATATACCCTTATTTGATTAGGACATTTGTAACCTAGGAAAGAAAGACAACTCACTAAGCATGGACATTTTGAACTCCTTTTTCATGTTCTTTAAAAACTCACAGTACATCTTATCATTGTTACCTTCGAAAATAATATTGTCCACATAAAATACAACAATCAACTAATGCTTTCCTTTATTTTTGATGTATGGATTACTATCAATACCCTTTTGAAGCCCTCATGTTGTAGATGCTTGCCCAACCTTGAGTACCAAGCCTTGGGGACTTGTTTCACCCCATAAAGTGCCTTCTTTAATTTGCATACACAATCCTCATTCTTTGATAGGAGAAAACCTTTTGGTTGTTCAATATACATCTCTTCCTCCAAGTTTCCATTTAGAAAGGATGATTTGACATCCATTCGATATACTTTGAAATTCTTGAAACAAGCAAATGCTAAAAACATCCTTATAGCCTCCATATGAGCAACTAGGGTAAAAGTTTCCTCAAAATCAATTCCTTCAACTTGAGCATATCCCTTGCATACTAATATTTCCTTGTTTCTCACAACTTTTCCATCTTTATTCAACTTGTTCCTAAATACCCATTTTATGCCAATCACATTTTGATTCTTAGGTCTTCAGACAAGTTCCCAAGTTTCATTCTTCTCAATTTGATCCAACTCTTCTTCCATAGATATTATCCAATGCTTGTATTCACTTGCCTCTATAAAATTCTTTGGTTTCATTTTAAAGAGTAAGCATAAGTTTGCATGTTCAGATGAATTGGCTACTTTCCTCCTTTTGACTTTTGTATCTTTGTCACCAATTATCAATTTTTTCTTATGGTTCTTTTCGATGAGTTTGGATGAAGTCTTGGCTGGTGCTCTAGATGGTGTTTTTGGATTTCCTTGTTAAACCTAACCATTTCATCTTTTTCCTCTACTTCTTCTTTAATGCTATCTTCTTGATGATCAAATTTTTGTACTATTTCCTTTTGATGTCTTCTTCATCAACTCTCACATTTTCACTTTCAACAATTTTGTGCAGTCTCACATTGGTTGTCATTGATGTCACCATGTTGTGATTGCAAGTCTAAATTAGTGCTTGATTCGGTATTTTGGTCTAGTATCTGAATCGGTATTCGAGTTGCACACTCCAATATTCTAGTCCACATTCCTTTGTAGTTGACAACTACTGTTTACTGTTTTGGGAAATTTTCTATGGCTACTGAAGGCATGCATGTTCAAAATATTATGTGCTCTAGTGCTCGTATGACGTAGTGGCATTATTCTGTTGGTTGCTTTTTGCTTTGAAGTTTATTCCTGGCCGACTTCTTGAGTTAATTGTGATATGGTGGATTGATTTTTGCTATGTGGATATATGTGCGACCTATCTTAGGTCTATGTTGACATGATGTAGCGTGTTGGATGGTTGATTTTGTGAATGATTGGAGCTAACAGTTAGTATTTTTGGTAAATATGAAGTGCATCTAATTAGGCCGACCTAATTGATGCTTGCAGAAAAGATCAGGTATATATATATATGTATATGTTGGAAAGTTTTAAATAAGAGGAGAGAGACATAAAAGAGTGTGTGTGTGCAAACAATGAAGCAACAATGAATGCAAAGTGAGTGAAAATGATGAAGTGTGTTAAGTTAGTCTATTGAGCATCATCAAAACTGTATCAACACTTGTTAGGTGCATTATTCTCAATTCATTTTGGCTGTAAAGCCCAATCTTGTTTTGTGAAACCTTTTGTAGGTAGTGAGCTTTTGTATCTAGACAGTGAGTCCTTTTAGGGCAGTGAGCCTTTTATATTTAATTTGAAAAATACTTTATATTGTGAATTATTCCTCACCATGGTTTTTCCCTCATTGGGTTTTCCACGTAAAAATCTGGTGTTTATTGTGTTAATTTACTTTCTGTTATCTGTGTCTCATGCTTATACTTAATAATAGATAGTGTGGTTGTGGAATTGTTATGTGTTGGAGTTTTAAGTTTGAATTTTGTGACAACTGATTCACCCCCCCTCTCAATTGTCCTGCATCTTTTAACAATTGGTATCAGAGAATTGGTCCCTTGGTGAAGAGCTTAACCTCTTGAGGAGGACCCTGATGGTTGATAAAGAACTCCAAACTGCACTTAAGGATCTTGACAAAGTTGAAAATGAAATCATACATCTGAAGGAGAATTTGGATGAAGCAAATGAATGTGTCTGGAAGCTAAAAGAACAATAGAAGAAATTCAAGGAAAGACATAGAGAAATGAGTGAGTAGCTAAAACAAGAGATAATTGGATTGACAGTGACAGTAGAAGAGAAGAAGAGAATTGAAGAATGTCTGAATACAATGGTGTAGAAAAAATTGATGAATGCTTTAAACTTAAACAAGAGGTAGTGAACTTGAGGATTGAAATGGAAAAGGAAAAACTCTGTGAGAATAATTTCAAATCAAGCTCCAATAAGCTTGGAGAATTGATTGTTGGACAAAAATCAAGTAAAGACAAAGCTGGTTTGGGAAATGATGTGGGTGAAAGTTCTAAGGAAAATCAGATGACTTAGGACAAAGGGAAGCAACAGAGAAATTCAAGAAATTTTACAAGGAGACTGCCTATGAGATAGCCTAATGCATAAAGGTATCCCTCTTTCAATGGTATTTTTTTTCCTGTAATAAATATGGTCACAAGGAAACAAAATGCAGGAGCACAAATAATCAGTTTTCTGATCCCTTCACTGGACAATGTTTTGAATGCAAGAAGATTTGACATAAAGCTACTGAATGCAGATCTTAGGTGAGAATGATAAGTCAAGTAATGAGGAGTAGATTTAATGAAGGAAAAATGAATCAATCCTTTAATGGCTATTGCTATACCTGTATCAAATTTGGACATAGAGCAAATCAATGTAGATCGAGAGGTAATGGAGGTCAGAGTAATCAAAAAAATGTCATATGTTATAATTGCAATAAACCAAGACATATTTCAAAGGTTTGTAGAAGTAAGAAAGGAAAGAAGTTTGCTTTGGTAGAGAAGAATGATCTGGTAAAGAAGGTCAACAAAGAAGAAACAAAGCAAGAGATGAATAAGATATGGAAGAAGAAAGAAGAAGAAAAACCTAAAGATACTAATGTGTTTGTGCCCTCATCCGGTTCAGACGATTCCTCTAGGAATTAGACCTAGCATGGTCTTAGGGGGAGCATTATTAGAAAATTATAAAAAAACCTTGGATAAATGGCAGGTCAAAGGCTAGCACGAGGATGAAATGTGAAGAATGAAGAATAAGAGGTTTTGGAAAAAGAACCGAAAGAAAAAATGTTGTCATGATGATTTGTAGACAGAATTAAGGTTTTTTGTAGTGAGAAGAATGTTTTTAGCAGCTTTTTGATGTCTACCACATTTAATGCGTTTTAGGGTAAAAATTGATGATGTATAAGTTGAAGTTTGTGAGTCTTCTCGGTTAATTGAGCATTTGAAGAACTTGAAAGGTGCTCTGGAGTGATCTTGCAGTGAGCTTGAAGCAATTCTGAAGGGAATTCAAGGAAATTGTCACGGGTAATCTATAATATTTTTTTAGTTTGCAAAAAGGGGAAGAAGAAAACCGAAGAAGTATTGATTAATGATTCAAGAAAGCACGAAAATGGATAGAGGATCGAGTGGAACCATCCCTTTGAAGTTGAAAGTAATTGAATTCGAAGAATTTGATCATAGAAAGATGAAAGAAATGGAACTAGGGCTGAAAGAAAATGAATTACAAAACATAAAAACCCTAGGTATGGATTTGTGGGGAGAACTTTCATGTTTTGTTGATAAAGAGTTTATTTTCTTCTTGTTGAATCGTTTCAAGAACACAAGTATTGTATTGGACAAACCCTACTTAATTACGAAGGAAGCGATCGAGGTGATTGCTGGCTTATGCAGTATTGAGGATCTTCTTGGAAAGAAAACTGTGAAGTACAAAGATGTGGAGGAACTGACTGGCATTAGTAAAGACCCACAAGCTCTATTGATAAACACTCTTGAGGATTTGGTCATAAGGTATGTTGCATACGATGTTTCTTACAAAATCTATTTTAGAAATTGTGAAGGTTCAACATCGGCTAGTGTTGTTTATATTGCACATATGATGGTCAAGGAGAACAAAAAAATTGATTTCTGTGGTCTATTGCTTGAGAATTTATTTGAAATTTTTTGAATGTCAATGGTTGAGAGTTATCTCTTTTGGTTTGGATCTCTTCTTGTGTGCTTGGTGTTTTAATTTTTGATTTCCCTACTGGGAAATGATAATGTTGTGTGAGAATCCGATATTCCTATTGGGAAAAAAGTCTATAGATACTTGGAGTCATTGGAAAATAATGTAAGTGTGTAAATCATATTTGAAATTCTTAAGAACAACTCTATGCTCTGGTATGTCAACACCAAGTCAATTTGAGGTGGGTTCATCCTCCAGTAAAAGAGAATTGGAAGCTGTTATTGGTGATTCCCCTCTGGAATCGAAGAAAAGAAAAGTTGTAACTGAAGATATCATTGTATTTTTGGAAGAGACGGAAAAATAATCTCTACCTGGATCCAAATCTTCTAATTTGGATGAAATCAAGTCTATGTTGATTAAAGGAAAAATGAAGAAGATTGGTGAGATATGGAATACAACCTCTCTTGTTGACATAATAAAAATTGATGATGCTTTGGTAGATTATCTACTTCGAAAAGGTATTCATGTATCAATTGTCTCTGACTCCCTACCAAAAAATTTAGTTGAGATTTTTGAAGAAAGAATGTTGCTTGAAGGTCCGGAAGGACGTAAGTTTGAAGCCTTGGTTGAAAAGAGATGTACTAAAGCTAAGCGGAGACTATCTAAACTTATCATGGAAACAAAGAAATGCATTAAAGAAATATCAGACATTTACAAGTATTGTCTCTGGTGGCCTGCTATGGTAGACAATTTCAGAAGTAGAATTGAAGCAATCAAATTTGAAGTGAACATCATTGGGAAGAACTTTGATATCTTTGAAGACAAAGAAGGGAAATAGAGGTTGAGAGTTGGTGAACTGCAAGCTGAACTAATTGTTGTACAAAGACAAAGAGATGATGTGGTGAAAACCTTCCAGCTCCTTAAAGAGATTGTTGAGGTCCGATTAGACCATCTTTCCAGAATACTTACTGACGCAGAAGAGTGTGAAAAATAGTGTTCATATTGGTCATCTTCTTTTACTCTGTTGGGCCTATTGGAAAGCATCTACACAAGAATGAATTCAACCACATTTAACTCGAAGAAGTTGTGTCCAATTCTTAAGGAAAGATACAAGAAGGTGTTTCAGGTGAAGAGTGTCATTTTTACTTGAATCTTGAATGTTCAATTTCTATTGTCTTGTTTGTTTTGGAAAAGAAGAAAAGGAAGATGAAAAGGAATCTAAACAAAATGAAGTTAATTGAATTGTTGTTCGAAATTTTTTGGATGGTTGGAAGTTTTTGAAGAATTGGAATCTTTTTGCAAATTTTGATGTCACCATGTTTACATCCTTTTGTTTTAGGCCTCCCTTTGCCATTGATGTCAAAGGGGGAGAGATCAGACTGATTGGGGGAGAGATTGGAGAGTCCAAAGAATTTTTGAATTTTTGGGCACATGTTGCCATCAATGACAAAGGGGGAGATTGTTGGAAAAAGAAGAAGAATGATTATCTCTAGAGTTTTGTGTTGTCATTGATGTCACCGTGTTGTGATTGCAAGTCTAAGTTAGTGCTTGATCTGGTATTTTGGTCTGGTATCTGAACTGGTATTTGAGCTACACACTACGGTATTCTAGTTCGCATTCCTTCGCAGTTGACAGTTACTGTTTGCGGTTTTGGGAAATTGTCCATGGTTACTGAAGGCATGCATGTTCAGAATATTATGTGCTCTAGTGCTCATACAACATAGTGGCATTATTCTGTTGGTTTCTTTTTGCTTTGAAGTCTATTCCTGGCTGACTTCTTGAGTTAATTGTGATATGGTGGATTAATTTTTGCTATGTGGATATATGTGCGACCTATCTTAGGTCTATGTCGACATGATGTAGCATGTTGGATGGTTGAATTTATTTTTTGGAAATATTTTGTGAATGATTAGAGCCGACAATTAGTATTTTTGGTAAATATGAAGTGCATCTAATTAGGCCGACCTAATTGATGCTTGTGGAAAAGATCAGGTATATATATGCATATGCTGGATAGTTTTAAAGAAGAGGAGAGAGACATAGAAGAGTGTGTGTGTGTGCGAACAATGAAGTAACAATGAGTGCAAAGTGAGCGAAAATGATGAAGTGTGTTAAGTCAGTCTATTGCGCATCATCAAAACTGTATCAACACTTGTTAGGTGCATTATTCTCAGTTCATTTTGGCTATAAAGCCCAATATTATTTTGTGAAACCTTTTATAGGAAGTGAGCCTCCCTTGTAAGCAATGAGCTTCTGTATCTAGACAATGAGTCCTTTTAGGGAAGTGAGCCCTTGGTAGTGAGCCTTTTATATTCAGTTTGAAAACTACTTTATATTGTGAGTTAATCCTCACCGTGGTTTTTCCCTCCTTGGATTTTTAACATAAAAATATGGTGTTTATTGTGTTAATTTACTTTCTATTATTTATGTCTCGTGCTCATACTTAATAACATATAGTGTGGTTGTGCAATTGTTTTGTGTTGGAGTTTTAAGTTTGAATTTTGTGACAACTGATTCAACCCCCCCTCTTAGTTGTCCTGCATCGTTTAACAATTGGTATCAAAGCATTGGTCCCTTGGTGAAGAGCTTGACCACTTGAGGAGGATCCTGATGGTTGATAAGATGGATGATAAAGAAGAACTCCGAATTGCATTTAAGGATCTTGACAAATTTGAAAATGATAACATAGATCTGAAGGAGAATATGGATGAAGCAAATGAATGTATCTAGAAGCTAAAAGAACAATTGAAGAAATTCAAGGAAAGACAAAGAAGTGAGTGAGTAGCTGAAACGAGAGATAATTGGACTGAAAGTGACAATAGAAGAGAAGAAGAGAATTGAAGAATGTCTAAATACAATGGTGCAAAAAAAAACTGATGAATGCTCTAAACTTGAACAGGAGGTAGTGAACTTGAGGATTGAACTGGAAAAGGAAAATCTCTATGAGAATAATTTCAAATCAAGCTCTGATAAGCTTGGAGAATTGCTTGCTGGACAAAAATCAAGTAAAGAAAAAGCTAGTTTTGGAAATGATGCAGGTGAAAGTTCTAAGGACAATTAGATGACTTAGGACAAAGGGAAGTAGAAGAGAAATTCAAGAAATTTTACAAGGAGACCGCCTATGAGACAACCTAATGCACAAAGGTATCCCTCTTTCAATGGTATTTATTTTTCCTGTAATAAATATGGTCATAAGGCAATAAAATGCAGGAGTAGGAATAATTATTTTTCCGGTCCCTTCACCGGACAATGTTTTGAATGCAAGAAGATTGGACATAAAGCTACTGAATGTAGATCTCAGGTGAGAATGATAAGCTGGGTAATGAGGAGCATATTTAATTAAGGAATAATGAATCAATCCTTTAATGGCTACTGCTATACCTATAACAAATTTGGACATAGAGAAAATCAATGTAGATCGAGAGGTAATGGAGGTCAAAGTAATAAAAAAAATGTCATATGTTATAATTGCAATAAACCAAGACATATTTCAAAGGTTTGTAGAAGTAAGAAAGGAAAGAAGTCCGCTTTGGTAGAGAAGAATGATCCAATAAAGAAGGTCGAAAAAGAAGAAGCGATGCAAGAGATGAATAAGATATGGAAGAAGAAAGAAGAAGAAAAACTTGAAGATATTGATGTGAATGTGCCCTCATCATTGATGGAGCCTTTGATAATATTTTCATTATTTTTGAGCTTTTCTTTATTTGTCTTCTTTGGTAATTATGTGGCCTTAGAGCATGAACCTTCTTTGAATATCTTTTGTTTTTCCTCAAAACCAAGACCTATCTTGAAAAAGGTGATCTTTGGGACTTTATGATATCTTCCAGGATTTTAGTTATCTTTTCATACTTCATGCTTCAATTTAATTTTTCCAACTCCTTCCTTAAGGAAACAACTTAAAGCTCTAACTGCTCTCACTCTAATTCCTTTTCCTTCAATTGGTCTCTTACAACAACTTCAATTTTCTTTTCTTCCTCAATTTGAACCTTGAAATCCATGGTCATTCTTTCTGATTCTTCAAGAATTTGAGATGATTTTATTCTTGAATTCCTTCTCTTGAGCTTCTCGATCTTCTTATAGGAAAATTTGAGTTCTTTCTCAAGATCATCTTCTTCATTATCTTTGATGTGCTCTTCTTTCAAATCTCTTTCTTCTTTTCTTTTATCTTCATCCTCCTTTACTTCCATCGCCATAAAGAGTATCTCTTGATCACTATTGGAGAAGCTTCCACACACACTACTTTCTTTGGATGAGCTACTTGTTTCTTGAATGTAGCCACTCTTTTTATGCCTTTGAAAATTCTTCCTTCCTTGCTTCCCTCATACATCCCTTTTCTTGTTATGATGGTATTTCCTTTCTTTCCTTTTGTGGTAATATTCTTCCTCTTCACTACTCTCACTTTCGACATGTGGACATTTAGAAGCAAAATGACCTATTCTACCACAATTGAAACATTTAATAGTAGACTTACCTTTATGTTTGTTGAATCCTTTCTTGTACTTTCTTACAAGTTGTGCTTCTTCATCACTTGAACTTTCCCTCAATATATGTCCTTTATTCTTCATCTTCTTGGATGATTTCAAAGTGTCTTCTCATTTTGATGACTTCTCCTTTGTCCTCATTTTGTATGCTATGAGGATCCCGTGCAACTTGTCCGTCCTCAAAGTCTCTAGATCCTTTATCTCCTTGATGGAAATTTTTTTCATATCAAATTTCATTGGAAGATATCTCAAAACCTTTTGCACAATTATTGCCTCCTCAACATTTTCTCCAAATCCACAGATAGTGTTGACGATTTCATCCACATGAAGAAAATAGGAAGAAATTTCCTCTTTGTCCTTCATTTTCAAACTCTCAAATTGTCTTATGTGTGTTTGAAGCTTAGCCTTCTTCACCTTTTCATCTCCTTCATATTTTTTATCCAACATATTTTTAGTTGATTTGCATTGTATAACTTTCACAAACTTTGATTTGGTTAATCCACACAAAATTGCATTTTTGGCTTTGGCATTGTTCTTGTTTACTTTCTTTTCAACTTGATTCATTAATGGGACTATAGGGGAGTATAACCAATTGTGATAGATCATAAAATATCGCACCAAAGTGCATGCGAGTAAGTCTCCATCCTTATACTCAAAAAAGAATAATTAGATCCATCAAATAGTGGTGCCCTATTTGAGGAAAATCTAATTCCTTCTGCGATGTGTGTTTCCAAGATCTACTTTCAAGAGGTTAGGCTAAATCTAAAGGAACATGTTCTAATACTAGTTGATACTTATACTGAGAGGGGGGTTGAAGTAGTATAGTTTAAAACTTTACTCCTTAATAACTTAATCAAGCATATCAATACTACTTCACCCTAATTATCCATAGTAGTATCATTCATGCAAGATGTAGTAATTTAAGAACATGCACAAGAGTCACAATTTTATGTGGAAAACCTTACAGAAAAAAACCATGGAAAAATATTGCTTGTATTAATTTTCTTACAAAATATGTAGGCATCAACTCACTAGAGGCTCCAATCCCCACCACTGAGCACCAACTTTGCAAGAGACTCCAATCTCTTCAACAAGAGGCTCCGACCTCACAATATTCACAAGTAGGAGGCTCCAACCTCAGCAAGAATAATGTTAGAACTTAATTTGCAATTTCATTACCAACTTCACACAAATTTGCCAAATTTTCTCTCATAAATCTATAATATAGTCTTACCAAATCTGCAAAAATGTCATCACAAAAATCTACAATAATATCTTCACTAAAACTAAAATAATATCTTCATAAGTCTACCATAATGACTTCACAAATATACCACAAATTATTCTTCAAATCTGTTGATGTATAGAAAGATATTTGTTAAAAGTTTGTCTTCAAATGTTTTCACAATGCCTTATTATCTCTTCCAAGGAGGGTGACTCTTAGAAAAGACACACACACACTTCCAAAAGAAACGACCTTTCATTTATAAGTGCCTCTCCACATAGGTCGAACATCATTTTAATTTAATTTAATTTGTTTTTCCCAAAGTTGGACACACCTTCCTAAAGGGTCATCCCTCTTTAAGATCCCATAAAAATATAAATTTATTTTATTTTTAAATTTCAGCACCTCTACATGAGCTAGCTTAAAGAGGGGGGTCATCTAATTTATTTAAATTTAATTTTTCAAATTAAAACCTCCAACAGGTGTATAACATGGGTTGACCCATATGCAATTCCTTCCAATCCTTTGACATCAATGACAACATTTTTCCAACATCTTTCTATGAGGGCATAAGGAACTCTTTTGATTGTTTATTAAAGGTTGATTCTACCACTTCCTACATGGGTCACTCAACATTTTCTCCTATTTTGGTAGATATTGATATCTCCAAGCCTCTTCATAGGGATGTTTTGATACTGGGGATATGATATAGACTTAAATGCTTGATTATTAGGGTTTCCCCTTAAAATTAGACAATCCTTTAGCATTGGCAACCTATTCATTGATTGTCCACTCTCTTGAAACAAGGGTGTGAAAATGCGATAGAAGAATGCCCACAAAGATCACTTGAATATTTAGGTCTTCATCCTTCGATTGATGGTTCCTCTCAGGATGTTGGATCTCACACAATTGATGTGGCTCTGGCGAGTCTTTCTCCATTGGCTTATATCTACAAGTCCCAACCTTCTATTGCTTCAATTACTTAGTTTGCAATTTGATTGAATTCATATTTTGTTAAACCTACTCTTGAGGTGTCCATTTGACATTTGGATACTTTGTCTTGACATTCATCTACTCCTCTTGTGCACATAGATGGGTCCTTTATGGAGGAATCCTCTTCGCTTTTGCTTGTTCTGAGTGCAATTGGAAGATACTATTTCTTGGACAGTTGTACATAGGTGGAAATAAGGTATTCCCAAATCTATCTCCCAATCTCATACTAGAGTGAAGGGTGTGAGATTGAATATGGTTGGGTTTGATATTTTCTAGTTAGGATTTTTGGGTTCTCTTATTGTGTCCTTTTGGTTGTGGTTTTGCTTGGTAGCTAGGTTGTAATTGTACCTCTATTTTTCTTTGATAGTTTATGTGGTTTGTTCTATATCTCATGGTACTCATTTTGTTTTCTTTCTTGGTTTATTTGTTGTACAAGATTATGGGCCCCTTCAAAACCCACATTTATCAATATAGAAAACAATAAAGACAAGTTGAACCAATGGCATGTCAAATGGGTTGAATTCTTGTAGAGTTATCCAAGTGTCCTAAAACTTCAAAGTAGTAGATCCAACTACATAGTAGAAAAGTTAAGAAGGATTTCATTGCTCATAGAGATGAGAGTTGAACTAGTAGGATTTGATGAGATGGATTTTAGTTCCATAGATATATATTTCAAAGACACATGAAGTGCACACCAAATCCCAATAAACAAAGATAGAACCTAATGGTTGTATTAATTCATTGGATATGGATTAATGTTTAAGAAACACAATTTTTCATATTGCCAAGATCGATAAGGGATAATTTGATTGATGGAAAAATAGTGGAAAAATAAAAACACTCCAAACTTGTCAACACATTGATTTTGCACATATATAATTGGTTATGTGGAATAAAGTCCTTTGTTACCAAGAAATTATTTTCAAGATTGTTAGCTTTTGAGAATCTTTTATATTTAATTTTCAATCTGGTTGATTGTGTAATGGAAAATTTGTAGACATTAATAGTTCCCAATATATATAATAATGTTGGTGGTCCTAGTTGGTATTATTGCAAATGTATTTTTCACGAGTGTAGCATGAAGTGTAGAGAGATTCATATTTTATTGAGGTCAACATACCCAATATCAAACTTCAATAGATTGGAAAAGTTTTTCCACATTTAACATATTTTTCTAGTAACTTTCTTTCTTTTGAATGTCCTCTTCTAGTTTGGACACATATGGCTGTAGCAACTTGGTCTATGATAATTCTAATTACTTTGAATAATATATTTGGGTATATAGTATGCAAAGTTACGGTTTGTGTGTTGTAATCATCATAAGGGTCACCAAATAAAAATGTTGGTAAAGTTCATTTATTTAATATATTTGCCTTTGAATATTGCTAGTGGTTGTTTTCTTTCTATTGGTACAAGTTTTAAAAATCTTTCTTATATATTGTGGGTATAGTTTGAATGTGTAAACCCATACACCATGCTTTCATTTGGCATCTCTTCTTCACCATTAGTGTCACTTGTATTATTATTATCTAAGAACTTGTGCTCTTTTGCATCACTATTTTCATTGGTTGTAAGGAATGATTTCCAATGTTTGCTTATTGAAACTCTTTGTATTTGTTTCAATTTATTTTGCTACAATTGCTTCGTTTCTTGTATGACTATGTGGGTACATATCCTTCCTATTTGAAAAGAATTTTTTCAACAACAGTTTTGGACATCTATGGTTTGTGATAGTACCCTTTGAATAATGCCAATATTTGATAATACATTCATGATCACTCTTGTTCGTCCTATTTATAATTTTTGTATCCTGATTGTTTAAACTATGCAAATACAATTCACAAAGAAATTACTTTTTCTTCAAGGTTCAAAAGAATTGATAGACATGACAAAGATTTATTTAATATATTATTGTTAGATGTAAATCTTGGAATATTAGCATTTTCAAAGAGTAATTATATTAATTTTTTTATTTATTATTCTTTTAGTATGTATGTTTCCAAGCATTAGTAAAAATTTCCATGTTACTTTAAAAGTAAAATTGTTTGAGAATTGGGCATTGATGTTTTAGTGTATCTTCAACTATTATATACATTTGTTTTTGGCACATTAGTTTGATGGTGTTATAAATTTATTTTGATTTTGTGCAATACACTTGAAATGATGAACACATGCTCTAGATATTTTATCAAATGAAAAAAATGTTGGCTAGAAATTTTAATGGTTGTTTATGATGTTTTATTGTTAGAAATTGATAACATATGTGAGTTGTCTTGTTAGATAAATTATGTTCTAAGTGGTTAGGGGTTGCACTTAGTTCTATACACCTTGACAATGCTTTTCCTTTGGTGATGATAACTAAATTTTCACATTTAGTAATAGTGAAATTTGTTGTAAGTAGATAGATTCTTCTCTTCAATTTTCATTGTTCCCCCAAAAGAATTTTCATGTTTACGATATACACTTTCCAATTGTGACATTTAATGTGTTCTTTGTTAACTTGTCATATAATTGATTTGTAAACATGAAAATATTTTTTTTGTCTTAGTGAAAATTGCATTTCAAAATGATTGTGATAGCTAGCGTCTAAGAAATTGCACACTAAATATATCACTTGTCAATTGACAAAGAGAATCAAATAAGCTATCTCTGCAATTTGATGTATGCGAATGCACCAAGGTCATACTTATCATTATGATATATAATGTGTTGGATCTAAAAACTATTGCTCCATTCATAGAGTACACACTCACTATCAAGGCAAGGGGAACAAAACTAACCAAGACACGAAGGCAAGAATCATCATTAAAGAATTCAAATAATTATGGGCCAAATGATACGAGAGGGAACCTCTTCTTTGGGGTCAACTAAACAAAGGGAGGAATTTTCCTAAGGTCACATTAAGATCATTAAAGAGATTAAAAACTATAGTTTAGATTGTTAGCAAGAAAAGTGGGGTCACATAGCGAAGTTCTAAGTAATAGGAATTCTTAGAAGTTGTATTTACCCCATTGACAATAATAGTAGAATGATCAAAGATTAAGTGTAATGTAGTAGTATACCATATTCATGTCATAAACCATAGCCAAAAATTAATTTGACTAATTCCAAACACACTCTCCATATATTATATTCAGATAGTCCGATACAACATATTATGAGCTTACAGTTATTCTTGGTTCTATCTTATTTACATATATCTTATATCTCTTCTACTTTATTCTTAGCTCACATCTATCTTCCTATATGTGTTATTTGAGATGTTTCCCTTACAATATATGCCTATTTCTACTAGGTCTAATTAGACTTATGCTCCACATCCTTTTTGCAAAAAGTTATGGTAGGTTCTACTATTGTTTTCAACTCTGTTATGGCTTCTACTATGTACTTGCCAGAACCATGCACCCTTTCAAAATTATTTCTTTTTCTTAAGACATGCAATATGAATTAATTTGTAGGAAAAAAAATCTTATAGATTTCAATTCAAGTTGTAGAAGTGTGTTGTCCCACTCTACTTTTTCTTGTTGCAGGATGTGGACTTGTACTTTGACCTAAGTTAAGATCCAATCGGTCTTTGATACAATGGTGGGAATTTATATTTGTTTGGTACCTTATGTGCATCGTGGAGGAGACCTATGACATGGGAAAACTATAAAACTACTTCTCTTAATTGTTTGACTTGGCCCTTTATCACTTCTTGTTGGTCTTGGAGCTACTATATTTGAGTATGTAGGGCTTCAAGTTGTTCCCTTACCTTCCCATACATATCCTGCATAACATAATTATTTGTGGCCACTTGGAGGATCTACTATTCAATATGATATATTTATCCCTTCAAATTCTTGGTTAGGGTTGGCCATTGCAAGCAAAATTGGTACATAGTATTGATATCACTCATAATATTTTTGAGTATGCTTATGTTAGATTCTAACAATATGTGTATCGTTGCACACTTCTTTATTTTAATATCCATCCTTGCTTTGGTGAGATCTACTATAATACTATTGTAGAGCATGGTGGCTTGATTATTAATATATATGAGAAGGCCCACAACTAATTTCTTTGTTTATTGTCCCAGAGGTTATGATGTATCCTTTGTAAATGTGGTAGCCTACTTTGAAGATCACTTATGAATCCTTCTAACCACTCTATGTTTTCCACATATTGTTTGAAGATATATTCCCATGTTGTTTGGTGTAAAACGTATCCAAGTTGAAATGTTTGAAGTGGTGATATCCTAGAGATATCTACCAACCAGTGAAAACCAAAGTAGTAACAAATGGTTGAATTTTTCTTTGTTGTTGGAGAAAATCCTTGATGAACTGCATTGGCGATGTTATGGTGTAAGAGGATGGCCTATCAAGTAATGGAAGAGATGTATAGGGTAACCCTTATCCTTCTAATTGATTGGTTTCTTTTTGAGTTCCTTTGAATGGAGTAGTTTGAGCTTGTTGAGCCTTTACTTCTTCTTCTTGAAGTACCAAAAATTTCCTTTTAGTGACTTCTATGGTTTCTAACTTTATTGCTTAATGATTCTAGGGTTTCATATCATTAGCTTATCTACTCTTTTCTTAGAGTGGATCTCCTTGTCATGTACTTGTTCTATATTTTGTTTTCTATCAGAGGCTTCCAAGAGAGTGATCTTTGCAAAAGGTCATTTCCTTAACTTTTCCTACTCTTTTATTGATGTTTACCTCTTTTGTTTAATGGTTGAAACTAGCTCTTGTAGAAATTATACTATCTATCTTCCATTATAATTGTGGAATCCACCATGTATCTAACCATAGCTTCCTTAATGGTCACTTTGTTTGTAACCCCCATTTTTGTGTACATTTGGCTTGTCTTCTGTAATACTCCTTTACTAAATAGGCCACTATATAGGATGCCAACATCTATTATTATTTTTTATTCTTCCTCTTTTTTATTTTCTTTTGCTTCTTCCATATAAGTTTGTATATCCTTTTTGTTTATATTTTTCTTTTTCTTTGCACTCATTTATAGAAGTGATTTTGTTACTTGTTCTATTAATGCTTCATTTTACATTTGGGTGGTGGGTAATTTTCTTCTTACTCTTCCTTTCTTATCTTCTTATCCTCCAAATTGTGTTGAATCATTTTTTTGTGAGCCTACTTATAGACTTCCAAACCTTCATGAAGTTTATGTACTATGTTCCTTTGGTTTAGATTTTGGAAAACCGCATTTTCCCCTTAACTTCTTATTTTTCTCTAAATTTTGTTCAAATTTATTTTTTCCAAGTCATCCATGTATTTGCACTATGTTTTAAACTTCGTTGATTTTGTATCCATGGGTAGTTTGAACATTTTTGCTGCATAAGGGTCTATTGATTCATTGTTAACTTCGTAGGGAAGTTGTAAAATCCAAGAAACCTTAGGTTCAATGGTCTCCATCATAGTGTAATGTTTATCAACTAAAAATAATATAACTCAGATGTACTCTCATCATATCATAGGAAATGCATTCTCTATTATGCATCTATTAGTGTAGGGATTTGAAAAAATCCTAGAAGGTTGCACTGAAAGATGTGGCATTCTAGAAGTGTTTGACATGGTATTGTATTTGTGTGGCCACTGGCTTTCTTGTGTCCCATGCTTTTCTTGGGAATGCTAGTAATGCATTCATAAAATATAAATTCAAGAATATAAACAAGGTTCCATCCTTATTCTTTTGCGACGTTAGGCAAATCCTTCCATACATTCAATCTCTATTTAGCCACTTGCAGTAAATACTATGTTCTTCTTGGTTTGTCGAAGTGTTTAAAACTTGTTGTCAAGCTTGAGCTACGTGAAAGAAAAATGTTAAAAAAAAATGAAAGCGCAAGTGAGGAGTGATGAGAAGTCATGTAAGTTAATAGGTAGCTAACAATGGGAAGTGCATTAATTGATGTAGTTGTTTTCTATCTTCCCACACTTTTCTAGTTAGCTTTCTATGACTTCTTTTGGTGGGTTACTTTATTTTTTTCATATAATACATCTATGGTATAGTAATAATACATATGATACAAATAGTTTATGATTTTTTTATTTAATTTTTTTTTTATCTTATGGGTTGATGGTAATATTTAATCTTGTTCTATTGACATAACAATGCAAAACTTTGTTGTCAATTATTTTTAGTATAACTTCTCTAGAGTCTAATATATCATCAATGTACCATAGAACCAACCATATAACCTTTAATTTTATTTTTTTTCTTAAAATTATTATTGTAAAGTAACACTATATCACCTTTGCATAAGGTTTTATGCCTTAAATTCTTGTCATGCTAGGCCTTCTATCTGATACATTCTACATTCTAATGGTAGACTACCAATGGCCTGTTTTCATCTATTTTCTCTAATTTTTCTACCGTTGCTTTAAATATTCCTCTTCACTAATCCATAAATTTATCGTGTTATGAAAAATTGAAATCATGAAGTTTAGAGGTAAAATTGCATCTAATTTGTACACTAACCGGAATAGAGTGAACTTTGTGGATCTTTTATATGTAGTTTTGTATGCTCATAGTACCGTTGATATCTTAACATATCCATATTTCTATTACTATTGCACATTTTGGTTAAGGTAATGCCTATTATCTTGTTGAGAGCATCACTTGCTCCATTCACATGAGAAGGTAGAGAGTAATTTTGTTATGTGTTATCATAAAACTATCCAATATCTCTTCAATCATTTTATTTATAGTGTTTCTCTTGATCACTGGTAATGCTAATTGGGTAGCAAAATCTTGTAATTTTGAGCTCGAGGAATTCTTTAGAAGTTATATTTATACTCCAGTGATAGAAATAATAGAATTGATCATAGATTAAGTGCAATGTAGTACAGTATACTATATTCATGACATAAACCATAGTAAAAAATCAATTTGAATAATTCCAAATATTGTCTCTACATATTATATTTAGATAGTTTGATATAACATATTCTAATCTTACAACTATTCTTGGTTATAGCTTATTTACATGTATCTCATCTCTCTTCTACTTACTTTATTCATATATCACATTTATCTTACTATATATGTTATTTGGTATGTGTGCCTTACAATATATGCCTATTCCTACTAGGCTTGGTCGGCCTTATGCTCCACATACTTTTTATGGTAAGTTGGGGTAGGTTCTTCTATTATATGCAACTCTATTTTGACTTCAACTATGTCCTTACCAACATAGGATTTGACTAACCATGCCCTATGTGAACCCAAATATACCTATTTGAACTCATATTAGTATATTAAAACACGATTACATATGCAACAAAATATATAAACAAGTTTATAACCCTAACAATGAATCATCTTAAGTTTTACATACACATGTAAATTGTGCAAACCAATCTAAAATGATTGATTGAACACTTACCAAATTTATTCAAGGAGTAAATGCTTTTGACCGGAGCTATGAACCGGAATACAACCATTCAACAATACCACCCCAACAGGGTTTGAACCTTGGTGGCAAGAGCAACAATGCCACCTTTAAACTAGTACACCATGCCAATACCAACTACACTTACCAAATTTAAGATCACAAAGCATTGGACACAATATTTAACTCTAAATCATGAAAGAGTGTAGGATTGAAACTATTTGTAAGTTAAAATAAAAAAATATGTTTTAAAAATTAGAATGGAGTTGGGAGGATAAGATACAATAGATTGATGCCTTGATCACATGGGCAACATAGTCAAAAATCATATTTAACACAAATAAATTAGGAAGACACACACAAGAACTAGAAATACATGTGAAAACTATACACGCATGTCTATGATATAAATATGCACACTTGAATGTATTTAGAATGTTCATCTATGATTAAGTATGCTTCAAAAATCCACAATTGATCAAGAAAATTCCATGTAATGTATTGAAAAGATTTGAATCAAAAACACTTTTACATAATTTTATAAATCGTTGGGAGGATTAACTAATCAAAATACTAGGGTTCTAGAATATGTAACCTCATGAATAAAAACAAAATATACATTCCTTGAACAATCCTAGACAACTATGTAGTTTCTTGAAAAATGAAGAGGATCTTACATTTACCTTCTCTTGAATCACAACATGTGGAATCATGAAAAAATTTAGATTCAAACTACAAATGTTTATTCCTTGAAATGAACTTGATAATCTAACATACATGCATCTATTGTAGGACAAGTCCCAAACCAACCAACTTTGTAAAACATCTAAAAAACATGTATATATATAGTAATAAAAAATCAACTTCTAAGCCTAATGGATATGAACATATGTGACAAATAATTTGTTAATTTATTTGAAGAATAAATAATATAATTACATAAGTGCAAACAATCATATTTATTTTCAATAATTGGGGGAAGTTAGGATTTGATTCAATAGGAAGAATATAGAAGAAAATTCTCCATTTATAAAATTCATTATTCACAAAATTTTATCCTCAATTTATGGCTTTCACTAATGAAATATTAACAACCATGCCTCAAGACTTGATTTTGGTTGATTTATAATATGCAACACACCTCTCATCAATATATCATTAATTTTATAACACTTTATTATATATAGGCACACAATTTTCATAATTTTTGACTCGATCAAAACTATGAAAAGATTGCTAACACAACCCATTTCCAATCTCAAGCCCAACATAAACCATCAAGTATTAAATCCAACGAGTACCCACAAACAACATGTCATCACAATTGGATCATGAAGACATTGTTAGAATTATGAAAAAAATGAACCACAATATCAAGCAACAAACAAAGACACCTTCCACACAAGAGAGCTACAAACAATAATATGCAATATCCTCAACAAGAAAAAGCTACAAAATGAACCTCAAGAATCTTCAAGGAAAACAAGAGTCCTCACAAAGAGTTCTATCAAAGACATTATAATACAATGAGGGTTGAGTACTATATAGGAGCAACCCTAAATGATAAAGAGATTAGATCATGACAAGTGTCAAAATCTCATGCAATGAAACAAAATGATCTAATAATAGATCTCTAGTTAACATAAAAAAGAACTCCTAAGTCTAACTTAAGTGCATGAGAATAAATTAGACTAATAATCAATTAAATATTAATTAATTATTAGCTAATGGATGATTACTCTAACACCCCCCCTTAAGATGAACTTAGGGAGTAGCTAAAAACCCTAAAAAAAGAATGTATGATGGGTCCCAAAAAATAAGGCCTAGTGAGGTACCCATGTACAAACAATCTAATCTCTCAGAGCTAGAGAAAAGGAGCTTCATCTCCAAAAAGAGAAAGGTGAATAAAGGATTGAAAATCCTCCAAACCAATGTCCGAAAAAAGAGGAACATGACTATACATCCCAAACAAAACACTTTCCACATCATATCTACACACCATCACCATATAAATCACTTCAAAGCATGTAGATTCCCTAGGTGATGTTAATTTATTGTCTAGATAAATGAAACTCAATTGGAGCATGACATATATCACCACATACATTAATATAGTTCCACACTTTAAAAATAGAGCATAAACTTGTGTGATCCCCAGAAGATCTCCAACACATATCCATTGGCCAATCACATGATCACATTGAATATCATTTCATTGGTGTGTGAAAACAATCAATGAAAGTCAATTTAAGGATCTTGTGTCCTTGGAATAAGACATAATAAAATAAAGCTTATGGATGTGAAGTCGATTTATCTCAAATGAGATGAAGGTCCACATAACATTGCATTAACATTCCACAAGTTTTCTCCTTAGAGATGTAGGGGTACTTTGATCATCCACATAAATATTTTATTGCAATCCATAAATCCAATGGCACCATCCTTGCACACATAAAACACATATCATGGGTTTTACCACTTGATGATCATAACCAATGAGAATACAAATAATGTAGACCATAAATGAAAAAATAATCAAAATGTAATGAGCCTCACCATGTAGCCACATGGACTAATGACACATCTCTAGCTAAACATATTTTATTTGAGCTCTTAGGAAGTGCAATGTCATTTGGATGAGGAAGGGATTAAATAGTTTAGACAATAAAAAAGTGCAAAACTTTTAACAATCCATTGGGAGTTCCTGAGACCACCACATTTCCATTTGTTGACATTATAATTATGCATATGAACTGCTAGGAATAACATGTCACTCTATACTGGAATGAATTTTTTTTTGATATAACTCAAGTGCAAACAAGTATAAAATGGCGGAGAATCATTGTAGATGTGAAACACAATTGACCAATGACAGAACATAGGGTTGACATAATTGATATAGAGACTAGGAAATTCGTAGACCATAGATTTCATCCTTAACTCACATTTGACAAATCAATCTAGAAGCAACAATGAACTCTGTCGAGTCTTAGGGTTGTGCCAATTGAATGATCTTCCTCATCATCAATGAGCACCATGAAATCTATGTTTTTGACTAGGGGTAAAGAAAGTTTTGATGGGACCTAAAACCTATTACAAATTGATTTTGAAGGGACCCGTAACCCTGTCAAAGAAAAGCATGCTACATACAAGATAATACACATACCAACAACAGCCCAACAACAACAACAACTAAAAAGACATGACTACACAAGTTGCATCAGATAAGAAAAAAAGGGACTGAGATCCCTTTACAACCATTATTTAACCAGGACCTAGAACCCTTAGGTAAACAAAGACACTTCCTACATCATCTAGGCATCAACAAACCACTCACTCAGGGAAGAAACCATTGATCCAAGAGAGAATATCATCTTAATGGTGTAGAACACCATCAGACCCCTAAAAAAAACACTAGCAAATCCAACAACCCCACCTCAATAGGGGAGTTAGAGAGCACAATAAAGCATTGAAGCACATCAGCCTTCTTGTAGCAACACCCCACCTGAATAGCCAACCCCAAATCCACCTTAATAGGAGGGAGCACCCCTCTATAGGTGAGGAAGATATGAGAGCCCAAACCTCTAAAGCCTTTACTCTTCTACCCCCACAAGCTCCACCTCGATAGGAACACGTAAAAGAGAAAATAACTCCCCACCAAATCTACAACAACCATCTCCACCTCAATAGAAGAGGGATTTGTCTCAATTGGAGTAGTCTCCACCTCTATAGAAGACTCCAACTATAGACCTAGAGAGAAAAATTCAAAAGGAAGGGAAGTCACAACCACCTTTGGAAAAGCAAGATACTAGAACAAGAAGGAAGTAAAAAGCACTTCAGCCACTAGAATAAAAAGCCAAAGCTTTTGAGCCTTTAGAAAAATAATTTGTAATAGCTCATCCCATGAGAGAATCTTGATCACCAAAAAAGAAAAAGGAGCCTTTAGCCAATACAACCAATCAACCTTTGAAAGATAATAAACTCTCTTCATAAGAATAAACTTCACCATCTTAGGGAGGGTCATGACCCAAAGGTCTGATAGAAACTTCATAGCTGAGATTGTAGTAGCAAAATCACTCTTCAACATGATCACATCCATAGTATAAATGACAATAAAAAGGGTAGCAACAGTACCCTTTGGCCTTAAAACCACGTGGGTTGTCATCAGAAATAGGATTTTCAGTACGGATCTCAAGACAACCCCCAACCAACCTTTCTGAAATAATCTAATAGTAGACCAATGCCTAGCTAGCCCTAAAACCACAACAAAAAACCATCTCCCCTTTGCAAAACCAAGCTTTAATGAAATGAAGTTGCCAAGATTGTCCAAATGAGAAGAAAAGAGGTTCACTGTCACCCTTTCCAATAAATATTCCATAGACCTGATGAAATCCAAAATAAAAACTTCCCCTAAAGAAGCAGCCCAAAACTCCACACAAACTCACAACACCAAGGTTGAGAGAGACACAATAACACAAAAACAAAAAATGTTGCCAAAAAGATAGCCTGCATGCAAAAACCTTCCAAAAATAAGGGTACAAAGATAGAGCACCCACATCAATAAGCTAGCAAAGAGCACCAATAGTGAACCATCAACAAACATGACCCACCAAGAGACCAAGAAATGGGAAGCAAAACGCTAGATAGGGCCGCTAAAATATACTAGATAAAACACCAAGCCACAACTCAAATCAACGTTCACAATCAACCCAAACCTAGCCAAAACATCATGAAGAATGTGGCCAAAAAGACAACCCTCAAGAAAAAATCTCCCAAATAGAAGGGTACAAAGACAACCAAAGAGCACCAATAAAGAACCACCAACAAAAACAACAAACCAAGAAACCAAGAAATGGAAAGCAAAATGTTGGAAAGGGCTACCAAAATATACCAGAGAAAACACCAAGCTGTAACCCAAAGGAACATCCACCGTCAACAACCCAGACCCAGGAAAAATAACAAGATCCATGGAAGTAGGAAGGTCATCCTCAACATAAAATAAACATCCTCACCATCTCCATTCAAAATGGAGCTCTTACTCCTATTCCTGCCCATCCACTCCAACCCGCCAAGCAACACCTTGCGACCAACTGCAGGCCAGCAGCACAAAGAACCCAACACAACATCCGTGAAGCAGACAACACCCAACAACCTTCCATCACCACCCAACAACAAAGAATCAACATCATCTAGTTCAGATTCTCGATCTCCATCTCCCTCCGAAGATTTCAAACACCCACTCCCACCTCTCTTCCCGCTCTCCATTCCTCTCTGATTCTATGTTAATCTAGTTCCATACTGGTGCAGGAGCACCTAGGCTGACCTCCACCTTGTTTGTTAACAATTTTGGCTTGTACTGACCTTAGCCAAGTCAGGGATGTTTGTGTGTTTAGTTTGGACCTTAGAAGGTCTTGTTGGTGTGTGATGAGTTAGTCACTAGGACTAAAGTCATCAATAGGTTATCATTGTGATTAAAGTTTGCTTTAATTAGTCTTGGATAGTATATGTTAGAATATAAAGCATTTAGTGTGCTATAACCACCTCTTCATTGTTTGAAGATGCCATGGGACAGTTAAGGAGTTGTTGGTTTGAAAACAAGGTGTTGGAGGTCCTCAAATTTAGGATCATGACATGATGGCAAGTTGCAAGAATCTTGTAAAATTGCATGGCAACATTTTGTGTGTTTGCATGCAAATTAGTGGGGTTGGATTCCCTCAAATTTAGGAACATGGGATCGATCAATATCCCTTGAAGTGTGGAAATGGAATCTAAGTTGAGGTGTGGCTCATAGTTAGTAAGGAGTTATCATTGTAAACAATTTTTGTTGTGGAGGAATAGAATACAGTTTGGCAGATTTCTATGTTTACTGAAAACCTCGTGTGTTTTGTGGTGACAGTGATATCAAGGCGTTATTTCTACTGTTTTAGCACTATGTTTATGTTCATTTGATAGTGTGGAGCATGTTTCATTTGGTAATTAGGTAGCTTAGAGCAGAGATATTGTTTTGAGTTCATAGATTAGATTGTAGAGGTTTATTTTCTCTGTTTTGTATAGTCAAGTAAATAAATGGCTCCCCTCTAAACTCTGTCCACGGGATTTCCCTGAGACTAGCAGAATATGAAAGGGGAGCCACACATTTTTAAATATTTAGTAGTAGGTAGTTTAGGGAATGAAGTAGATATTTGTAATCTCAAACCCTAGGCGAGCTAGGAATGCATGGTTAGGTGTTTGAGAGAGTAAAAGCTAAGAACTTAGGCAGGGGATACAAGCACTGTACGGAATCCATACGGTACCAGGTAGGGTTAGGCAAGGTCTTTACTTGACAAAAGGTCTGAAGCTTCAATCAATCCTTTGGAAGGATATTTGAATCAAAGAATAGAGAAACCCTAAGAATTAGGTCAATTAGGCCTACTTCTCCTTGATCATAGGAAGGAACTATACGGAAGAGGTAGAGGCCAGAAACCTAGTGAAAGATTTAAAGCTCTGAAAAGGGTATTAGAAAGTGTAATTTGTTTGCCAGGTCATTTGTCAAGTTTGAACAAGAAAAGGAAAAAAGGGACTGGTAAGGGCTAGTAGAAACTAGGCCTCTTCAAAGCAAGATTTTGAGATCGAGTAAAGTGAATGTTAAAGAACCCCCAAGATGCATACAAATGAACATGAAATTGAAGGAGACAATGTTTCCAAATCCATTGCAAGTAGCTCAAGGTGGATGATGATGTTGTCATCTAGACCCTTCTAGGTGTTGAGAGAAAAGTTGTAAATTCAAGTGGTGTTTGTCTACCAAAGGTAAAGCACAAGGGATAACTCTTTGAGAAGAGTTTGAGAAGGGCTTGGTTGGTCACCCAAGTTCAACAAGAACCATTAATAGCAGGTTCCAAGCAGGAGATAGTGGAAAGTCTTCTAGGAGATAGTGCAAGCAACCTTTGGTCATTTCATACACCATATTGGTATCAGAGCTTAGCTTGATTCAAGGCTTGTGATTGATGTTGCAGCCCACTGAGTCAGTAGGAGAGAGCACACTAGAGGAAAGAACCATGGTGACAAATGCAAAGTTGGCTAAAAAGGTAGAAGAGCAAGAGGAAGATAACCGGTTGCTGAGAGAAAGGTTATCTCAAGTGGAGAAACTCTTGGACGAAGTCCATGAGACAACAGATAAGTGAAAGACAAGATAGAGCAGAAAGAAGAACAGGAAGCCAAGGAAAAAGAAGAGGATTTGGAAGAGGAAGCTCCAAAGCCTGACCCTGTTCTTGTTGAAGAACCATTCTTGAAGGAATTGCAAGCCATAAGTGGTAAAGCATTGGAGGGTGTGCCACTTTTCAGTGGACAAATGGACCTTGATTTAGTTGTAGACTAGATTGAGAGCATTGAAAATAACTTTGAATGTGATGGAATAACAGAGGCCCAAAAGGTAAAGGTGGCCAAGTCAAGGTTGAGAGGAGCAACTCTCACATGGTTGAAGTTTGTACAATCTGAAAGAGAGAAAGAAGGCAAAGGTCCCATAGTTTCATGGAGAGGAATGGTAACTAAGATAAGGCAGACTTATCTCCCTGATGATTATGAAGTTCAGTTGATAGGAGAAGACACAATCTGAGGCAAAAGGATATGGATGTCCAAACATATACAGAGGAGTTTCAAAAATTGTGCCTAAGATCAAAGGTGGTTGAAGATGAAAGCATCAAGCTAGCAAGGTATCTAAATGGACTCAAGTGGTCTATCCAAGAAGACATGAGCTTAGTAAACTTCAAAACAGTCTGCCAATGCTATCAAATGGATTTGAAAATAGAGGAGAAAGGCAAAAAGAAACAAGAACACAACCCCGAAAGCAGAGGTAAAGGGAAAGACAATAGAGGACAAAGAGGTGGCTATGGTGGAAGGAGTTCAGAACCAAGAGCCCAAGGAGAAGTCAGATTTTTAGAACAGCAAGAAGGAAGCTCTAGTAGAGGTGGTAGAGGAAGAGGTTTCAGCTCCAGAGGGAGAAGTGGTGGACAAGGAAGAGGCAACTACTTCACCAACATGAAATGTTATCACTACAACCAATTGGGACACCCGACCTATAGATGTCCAGAGAAAGGTAGCACTTCTCATGAAGGAGATAAGAGGACTAATCTGATTCAAGATGAGACAACTGCAATAGATAAACACCCTGAGGAACCATTGAATTCAGAGGAAGGTGAGAATCTCATGATGAGGAGGACTTTGATCAAGGAACCGGTTAAAGAAGAGCCAAGCCAAAGGAGGTCCTTGTTTAGGATAAAGTGCAAGATGATGGGGAAAGTGTGTAAAGTCATCATAGACTCAGGTTCAACTGACAATATTGTGTTAGAGGAGGCAATCAGCAAGCTGAAGTTGACAACGATACCCCACAACAACCCTTACAAGGTCACATGGCTCAATAAGGGTCAGCATGTCTTGGTGAATGAACAAGCATGGGTGGAGTTCTCAATTGGAAAGCACAAAGACAAAGTCTTGTGTGATGTGTTACCTATGGATGCATGCCACTTGCTCCTAGGTAGGCCATGGCAATTTGACCGCCAAGTTGTGCATGATGGAGCAAATAATTCTTACACCTTCAAGAAAGATAATGTAACCTTCAAGATTCAGTCTTTGTTAGAAGATACAGAGATGCAGACAACAGGTTCTAAACTGCTCATAGCTAGTGAAAAAGAGTTCTTAAAAGCCTTGGAAGAAGGAGAAGGAGTTGGTTATGCAGCGATGATCAAGCCAAGAAAGGTGAGCAAAGAGAAAGCAGCTGAAAAGCAAGAGTTGCTAAAGGAGATACAGGAATTGTTGCAGACCTATGAAGGTATTGTAAGTAGTGGTCAACCAGCAACATTACCTCCTAAAAGATCCATAAGTCATAGGGTAGACTTGATACCAGGAGCTACCCTTCCAAACAAATCAGCTTACAAGATGACACCTCAACAAAATGAGGAAATAGCTAGGCAGATTCAAGAACTACTTGACCAAGGTCTCATTAGGAAAAGCATTAGTCCATGTGCAGTTCTCACTGTCTTAGCACCTAAAAAGGGAGGAGAATGGAGGCTTTGTACTGATTCCAGGGCAATAAACAAGATAATCATCAGGTATAGTTTCCCTATCCCTAGGATTGAAGATCTCATGGATTGTCTAGGTGAAGCTAGGTACTATACCAAGATAGATTTAAAGAGTGGTTATCACCAAATTAGAATACATGAGGGAGATGAGTGGAAAACAACCTTCAAAACCAATGAGGGTCTCTATGAGTGGCTAGTTATGCCCTTTGGATTATCTAATGCCCCCTCCACATTCATGAGACTCATGAATGAAATCCTCAAAAGACTACATTGGCAAGTTTGTAGTAGTGTATCTTGATGATATACTAATCTATAGCAGAACAAGAGAAGAGCACCTCCAACATATAGAGTTGATTTTCAAGAAGATACAAGAGGAGAAGCTAATGATCAATTTGGAAAAGTGTGAGTTCATCAAAATAGAGTTGGTGTACCTTGGATTTGTGCTATCACATGGCAACTTGAAGATGGATAGCAACAAAGTGGAAGCCATCCTCAATTGGCCTACTCCAAAGACAACAACAGAGGTAAGAAGGTTCCATGGTCTTGCTTAGTATTATAGAAAATTCATAAGACAGTTTAGTGCCATTTGTGCTCCTATGTTGGATACCATTAAAGGAGGAATGAAAGCCAAGTTTGTATGGAATGAGCAAGCTAACAAGAGTTTTGAGTTGCTGAAGGAAAACATAGCCACCCAACCTGCTTTGGTGTTACCAAGCTTTGAGAAGCTATTCACCATTGAGTGTGATGCAAGCAATGTAGCTATTGGAGATGTTCTCAGTCAAGAGGGAAGACCGGGGGCTTTTCATTTTGAGAAGCTAAGTGAAGCCAAGAAGAAGTATTCTTCTTATGACCTTGAAATGTATGCATTGGTCCAAGCTCTAAGGAAGTGGAGGCACTATTTGCTTCCCAAGGAATTCATTGTGTATTCAGACAACCAAGCACTCAGTTTCCTGAATTCACAAGAGAAGTTGAGTCACAGACACATGAAATGGGTGGAGTATTTGCAAGCATACACCTTCAATATCAAACATAAGAAAGGAGCTCTTAACAAAGTGGCTGATGCATTGAGCAGAAGAGTCCTCACAATTCAGGAAATTCAGTTGAAAAGCATTGGGATAGATCATTTCAAAGATCTATATGCAGATGATGAAGGCTTTGCAGATATTTATAAGGTATGTCTTGACTATAAGAATCATTTCCATAGCAAATATGCTGAATATACCTTGCAAAGTGATCTTTTGTTTAAAGGAAATCAGCTTTGTGTTCCTAGAGGTTCTATTAGGGAGAATTTGATACAAGAAAAGCATAATGGTGCATTGAGTGGTCATTTTGGGATCACCAAAACTCAAGAACTTGTCCAAAGATTTTACTATTAGCCAAGGATGAACCTAGATGTCAGGAAGTATGTGGAGAGTTGTGTGGTGTGTCAAAAGGCCAAGGGAACTTCTTCAAATGCAGGCCTATACCAGTCACTGCCTATCCCTACTAGGCCATGGGAATGCTTGAGTATGGACTTTGTAGTTGGTTTACCAAAGACAAAGCAAGGAATGGACAGTGTTTATGTTGTTGTAGACAAATTCAGCAAAATGGCTCACTTTGTGCCATGCAAAACAACCAATGATGCCAGTCAAATAGCCTCTCTTTTCTTTAAGGAGATAGTAAGGATTCATGGCTTACCAATCAACATTGTATCAGACAAAGATGCTAAGTTTATGAGTCATTTTTGGAAGACTCTTTGGCAAAGAATGGGCACCAATTTATCCTTTGGATCTGCATACCATCCCCAAACTGATGGTCAGACCGAAGTTGTGAATAGGACACTTGGAAATCTCTTGAGATGCTTGACCAAGGAGTATGGTCAACAATGGGATCAGATTATTGGGCAAGCTGAATATGCCTACAATGATACTGTCAATAGATCAACAGGGAAGATCCCCTTTGAAATTGTTTATGGTCTACATCCTAGAGGTGTTTATGAGCCGAGAGAGTTGAAGGATGGAGTCAAGGGAAGTGGATATGCTGATGACTTTGCTTGTGCAATGCAGGAGATTCATGAGATAGTCAGAAAAACCTTGGCAGAAAATACCATGAAACATAAGACTAAGGTGGATGAGCATAGGAAAGAAGTTCACTTTAATGTGGGTGACTTAGTAATGGTGCATTTGAACAAATCTATACTGCAGACAGGAGTTCCTAATAAGTTGCAGATGAAGAGGATAGGTCCCTGTCCTATCTTAGAGAAGTATGGAAACAATGCTTTCAAGGTACAATTACCAGATGACAGTGGACTGTCCCCTATTTTTAATGTTGCAGACCTAGTCCATTATAGAGGACCACCACCAAACATGAATCAGACCATCCAAGAAGTCATCCAAGATGTGGAAGAACTCAAACTGCCCTCCACTACAGCCAAGCAAGCTGATAAGATATTGGATACCAGGGTTTACAAGAGAACTAGGACCAAAGAATATAAAGAACACCTGATCAAGAGGCATGGAAAACCTGATGCAGATGTAGTGTGGATCAAGGAGACAGAGTTTAAGAAGTTGGGAATTGATCTCAACTTGCTCAATCCAAGGGTGGATTGAAGTTTTTTGTTTTGGGGAGGATGGTGTAGGAGCACCTAGGCTGACCTCCACCTTGTTTGTTAACAATTTTGGCTTGTACTGACCTTAGCCAAGTCAGGGATGTTTGTGTGTTTAGTTTGGACCTTAGAAGGTCTTGTTGGTGTGTGATGAGTTAGTCACTAGGACTAAAGTCATCAATAGGTTATCATTGTGATTAAAGTTTGCTTTAATTAGTCTTGGACAATATATGTTAGAATATAAAGCATTTAGTGTGCTATAACCACCTCTTCGTTGTTTGAAGATGCCATGGGACAGTTAAGGAGTTGTTGGTTTGAAAACAAGGTGTTGGAGGTCCTCAACTTTAGGATCATGACATGATGGTAAGTTGCAAGAATCTTGTAAAATTGCATGGCAACATTTTGTGTGTTTGCATGCAACTTAGTGGGGTTGGATTCCCTCAAATTTAGGAACATGGGATCGATCAATATCCCTTGAAGTGTGGAAATGGCATCTAAGTTGAGGTGTGGCTCGTAGTTAGTAAGGAGTTATCATTGTAAACAATTTTTGTTGTGGAGGAATAGAATACAGTTTGGCAAATTTCTATGTTTACTGAAAACCTCGTGTGTTTTGTGGTGACAGTGATATCAAGGCGTTATTTCTACTATTTTAGCACTGTGCTTATGTTCATTTGATAGTGTGGAGCATATTTCATTTGGTAATTAGGTAGCTTAGAGCAGAGATATTGTTTTGAGTTCATAGATTAGATTGTAGAGGTTTATTTTCTCTGTTTTGTACAGTCAAGTAAATAAATGGCCCCCCTCTAAACTCTGTCCACAGGATTTCCCTGAGACTAGTAGAATATGAAAGGGGAGCCACACATTTGTAAATATTTAGCAGTAGGTAGTTTAGGGAATGAAGCAGATATTTGTAATCTCAAACCCTAGGCGAGCTAGGAATGCATGGTTAGGTGTTTGAGAGAGTAAAAGCTAAGAACTTAGGTAGGGGATACAAGCACTATACGGAATCCGTACGGTACCAAGTAGGGTTAGGCAAGGTCTTTACTTGGAAAAAGGTCTGAAGCTTCAATCAATCCTTTGGAAGGAGATTTGAATCAAAGAATAGAGAAACCCTAAGAATTAGGTCAATGAGGCCTACTTCTCCTTGATCATAGGAAGGCACTGTACGGAAGAGGCAGAGGCCAGAAACCTAGTGAAAGATTTAAAGCTCTGAAAAGGGTATCAGAAGGTGTAATTTTTTTGCCAGGTCATTTTTCAAGTTTGAACAAGAAAAGGCAAAAAGGGACTGGTAAGGGCTAGTAGAAACTAGGCCTCTTCAAAGCAAGATTTTGAGATCGGGTAAAGTGAATGTTAAAGAACCCTCAAGATGCATACAAATGAACATGAAATTCAAGGAGACAGTGTTTCCAAATCCCTTGCAAGTAGCTCAAGGTGGATGATGATGTTGGCATCTAGACCCTTCTAGGTGTTGAGAGAAAAGTTGCAAATCCAAGTGGTGTTTGTCTACCAAAGGTAAAGCACAAGGGATAACTCTTTGAGAAGAGTTTGAGAAGGGCTTGGTTGGTCACCCAAGTTCAACAAGAACCATTGATAGCAGGTTCCAAGCAGGAGACAGTGGAAAGTCTTCTAGGAGATAGTGCAAGCAACCTTTGGTCATTTCATACACCACATGCAATATATGTTGACATCATTACAATGATGACATATGAAATGGTTGCCAACTAGCTAATAATGTAACATATAGATATCAAAATATTTTACAAAATTTTAAGAGCAATCCACATGGGATCTAGAAAATGTATTAGAACAATAAAAAGAAACTTAGAAAATGGAAAGGAGATCAATAAATTTGAGTTTATTCAAAGAAGAACGGTTTTTTCAAAATTTGTGAATTTATGAATTTATCAACATACATAGGCAATGAAAAAATGATTGTAGTAAATTCATCAATATTGTGACAAAATTGTATACCATGATAGACATGTTTGATCATGGTGAATGCACATTTTCCTCTCTAGTAGAATTGACAATTTAATTACTATAGACTTAGATTGGAAATGAAAACAATAAATTTTGATTTCTATAATTTGAAAGGGTTTGTCTTTAGGCTTGGGAAAACACCTCCACACCTTCAGAATCTATAAAAGAGGGTTGAGAGTATGTTCTAAACATGAGAGACTTTCTTTAGAATTGTAGTTAGAAAAAATATAAACAAATTTTTAGTTTTTCTTATTTTTGGAGAGATAATAAAACAACGGGAATTATTTTTATTGCATTGACTTGTACTACTTCCTAAGAGTAATAAATCCATGTGGCAAGGAATTTTCCACTACTACTCAATATATTTTTCCCTCTTAAGGTGTCCTTTTAGGATAAAATCTTGGTGTTGTGAGTTGTTTTGATTCATATTTCTATGATTTAATTCAAATATTAGGTACAATATTCATACCTCTTAATTGATTAGCAAGTAGAATAATTCTTTTGATTTTAAATTCTAGAAATTCAGGAATTTATGGATAATTTGGTATGAAAGTTGATTGATTTTTGTGGGCTTGTGATTGTTTTGTGTATTTAATTGCAATATGCAAAAGGCTCAAATGTAGGATTTGAATGGGCTAGAGAGCCATATGGAGGGAATCACATGAAACCAATAATGGCTAGGCCAACAACAAAAGAAAATGCCAAGGAAAAAAGTGAAGATGACATGATCATTGATCTTTAATAGGTGATTTAGTTACATTAGTTGACAATAAATTTGGTATTGGGGAAAAATAAGATTAGTCAGTTGTGAAAGTGGAGGATTTATTTGAAGAGCCATGTGATATGGAAAAAATCACACTTCATTCTATTGTAGAAATTAATATATGATGGAAAAATTAATGCTAAGTTATTGGATTTATGAATTAAACAACCTGATATTCATTTTAGTGTTCATGAAGTTCTTGGGACACAATTCATTTTTTACACCTCAAAATGGAAGAGCATGATCTTGTATGATGGGAAACTTATTTGGTAAATTGTGAAAATAAAAAACCCATTGTAAATATTTGGGATGGAGTTAAGGAATTAATCGATAAGAAATTTTATCCCATAGGGCACAAAACATATCAAAAAATAAAAATGGATGTTTTGGAAAGAATAAAGTGGGTAAAGTGTGTAGGATTACATTGCATAATTTGTTGGGAAAGATATCACAAACCTTGCATTAAATTTTTTATATTTATATTATTTATTAACTAATTAGAGTCCATCATGAAAAATGGCATCCCACTATGGTTTGGCCATTTTTTCATATATATATATAACATATTTAGATGTGTGATGCCCCTACCTAAAATAATGACAAAATATAAATCCCCAAATAATTAAAATTACCAAGGCTACACTAAAATCACCCAATTTGAAAGGTTGCCAAGCACATCATGTTATAACATAATTTACAAAGGGATTGTTGATAATTATGATTAGGTCGCACTATTTACAAGATCCCTATAAATATGATCCTAATTACAAGTCATAAAGGGCTATAAAGGAAGCACTTAAGGGAGAATAATCAATGTTATAAAAATGAAATTTAATAAAGTTTAGTTTTAATGAAAAGTCAAAATGCAATTCAAGCAATCAAGCAAATAAGATCCAAGACCTTGAAGTGATGTGCATGACTTCAGCCCTTCAAGGAAGCCATTGAAGGGTGGTGAGTTGCAACACTTTATCGATTCATTATTACTTCCTATCATTTATCATTTCATCATTGACATTGTCATTGTGGAAGTGGAAACACTAACATGGGATTTAACTAAGGCAAGCCCCTATATAGCACAACCCTTTCCCTCTCTTTGAATGTGCAAATTTTAGGTTTGGAGAGGATTGAAGGAAGTTTGAAGATCATTTATTCATTATTGCAATCAAAGCCTTACATCTTGTCAACTCACAAAAACTCACCTAAAAAATTATCCTACAATGATTTGACAAGTTTACAAGTGGGAATCAGGAGCTTAGATCCAACGTTAGAGGACTGCAAAAATCAATTTGAAATATCCCTACAAGGAAAAAGATGCCCTTGGGTGCCTATGTCCTCCTATAGTGATTGAATTCAAATTTATATGATAGGTACACAACACTCTACCCTTCACATCTATCTACTTGCTAATCTCTGTTACATTCTGCCAATTGTCAAAATCTTGCAATTTTCATATTAGGGAACATAGTCTAATTAGGTTAATCAAGGAAAATAAATTCCAATATATTTCCAAGGCTCAAAAAGATGCAGATCCAGGTCTGGTTGACTCACCTTCATGGTTGAAAGTAAACCTAATCACCTTGTTGATTTGCATCCTAATGTGACCTTGAAAAAGGAGGAAATCAATCCTAGGTTTAATACATTAAACTTGGGGTTCCCTTTTTCTTTGTTACATTTTGGTGAAATCAAAATTTTGACATCATAAACCTTTTGAAATATGAATTAATTCAACCCTAGATCTAGGTTTAGTATTACATTATTTTACATTATTCATTTAGGGTTTCATTTTTGCATCATAAAAGATAAAAATTAAAAAAAATATCTCATATTGCATCGTAGGTTGTAATAGGATTACTTTCAGCCATTTAGGTCAAATCTACATTCAAATTTGCATTCCCAATTGTCACTTTTTGTTCAAACATTGTTACACATTTGCATTTGAGTTATATTGTCATAAAATGAGAAAATTCAAGAAAAACAATTCACTGTCAAATCTATTTTCAAACACAAAAAGAACCTCTAAGTAGTCTGATAAACATTAAAACTTTTAATTTTCACCTATCCTATCCAGGAAAGAGATGCCCTTGGGCAATTATATCCTGCTACTAGTGGTTGGACAATTTTTTTTTGAGATCTATCTTTGTGTTCTCAATATGTGTCTTCTTGCTAATTTCTAATTTGGAATTCTAAAAAGGTGTTATTGCAAGTGAAAGAAAGGTGTCACTTTTCTTAATTTGTTGCGAATTTGAAAAAAATTGTTGCATTTTAGTACTGGAAATCATCTGATCTATAGGAAAAATTGTTTATATTTTCTGAAGCATTGCATAATTTGGGTAAATTACTTTTCATTTTGGAAGAATTCAAAACCCTAGGTTGTTACAACACATTGAAAATTTGGAAACTCATAAAACAACAACAAAATCAATTCCAAATCTGGGTTTGAAAACTATCACATAGTTTTGTCACTAGTGCCTCTGAAACTAAAATTTTAGAAAGAGCCCTAGTAGGACATAGACTCCCTAGGGAATCCTAGTCCTCCAAAAATTGCTTTATATCTCAATAACAGATTAATACTTACTGTCAATTTGCAAATATGGATCTGATTTCCATATATGTGTCTATAACAGGTCTATACGTTTGTTTTCAGTCCTAGTTAGCCTTAACATGCATAAACACAAATTGAAATTGGAAATTAATGATTAGTCTTGGAGAAAAAATAGTAATATGATCATGTTCAATCTCTTTCCATAAGTGCATTATATATCTACCAAGCCCTTTAGTTGTGATGACTTTGACACGTTAGATGATTCCCTTGGGGACTTCATCTCACCTAGATCATCCACTAAGGATTCTAACATTCCAAAAAATGCAATCATTGATACTCATCATAATCATGTTAGTTATTCTCCCAATATCTCTCCTGATTGTGAGAGTTTCTTAACACAAGCAAATGAAATCATCAACACATTCATTAATATCATTTTTCCTAAACTTCATTCATCTCCCAACATCTCCCCCACTTGTGAGAATGTTTTGGTGCAAGAGGATGCAATCATTAGCAATCATGACCATCATAGTTGTTTTTCTCTCGATACCTCACCCACTTGTGAAGAAGGTACCTTGGTGTTAGAGGATCCAATCATTGAGAATCATGAGAATCTCATTTACTTCTCTCCCAATACCTCTCCTACTTGGGAAGATATTATGGCACAAGAGGATGAAATCATTGTTGCATTTATTTTAAAAGGTAGTAAGGTGGCTTGCTTAGATGAAGATGTTAAGGTGATATTAGACCCCCCCTCGAGAGAAGATCATCAACAAGAAGTTAAATCCATTGAGGTTATGAACATGCAATTGGATATTATGTCTCCTCTAGTTATTGGACCTCCTAAAACTCCTTTAATTATTGGACCTCCTAAAATTCCTCTAATTATTGGACCTCCTAAGTCACCTCTCATTATAGGACTTCCTAAACATCATGGCCATATTCTAAGCTTTCCAAAACAACTTACTGGTAATCATGTGCCAAAGCAACCAAGTTATCATATTGTTGCTCACACATACAACACTAGAAACAATAAACCACCAAAACAAACAACAACATCCATTCTATTTCCTCAACCATACCTCCACCCACACCTAACATTATGCAATGCAGTGGTAAAAAAATTGATCTTATTGAGCAACTTCGTAACACTCTTGCTAAGATCTCTTTGTGGGATTTAATTAAAACATCACTTGTTTACCATGGAATGCTTCAAAACACTTTACAAAAAGTTGTGGATCCTCTTAGTATGCAACCAAATGATATAGCAACCTTAATTAAGGATATGAATTTAGTTACTTTAGATATTATCTTTCATCAAGATGAATTATCCCCTTTGGAAATGCAAAAACAAAAATGATGCTTTGATGATAATGGTTGTTATTAACACCATTGGGATTAGGCATACCCTTATTGACAATGGTTCATGGATTAATGTTTGTAGTGTTCATATTTTGGATAGAATTAGAGCAGAAAAAAACTTTAATTCAACCCATTGATTTATTGATCAAAGGTTTTGATAACGTGGAAAGATAACCACTTTGTGTGATAACATTAGTTGTCAAAGTTGGTAAGGTTGTATTGCAAACTCCCATCCATGTCATGCCCCATGGTCTTTCATAATATAATATTCTCTTTGGTAGACCATGGATTCATGAGATGAAAGGTGTGCCTTCAATGCTTCATTTTTTAATGAAATACACTTATAACAATAAGGTTTACATGATAAAAGTTGATCCTAAATTTGAAAATTGTTTACAAACTAAAATAGGAATAGAGAGTCCTTTTAGAACATTGATACCAACTTCAAAATTGGAACCTTTACAAATTGAAGATAAAGATGAGTTCCTTTAATTCATGACAAATTTGTTATATGATGAGTGGGGATCGTTAGATTTCACACCTACATTCATGGGAGAATATGAGATTACACAATCAAAATAAAAAAATAAAAAGAAGTCGTAATGATATCAACATAATCTATCACTGAATCATCAAAAACATCCACAACTTCCAGGAAAGAGGAAAACATAAATTACACATCCACTTATGATGAAAGTGATCATGAAAAACCACATTCTTTGAAAGAAATGGAAGCCATTTATGGAAGAGGTTATGAAATTTTGAAAAAGTTTGGCTATAATGGAAAAGGATGTGGTATATGTGTCCCTATAGAGCCTAACACACAAGAAACAACAAGAGCTCTTGGTTATTGTCCTTCAAAAATAACGAAAACATAAAAAATACCTCCACTTAATCATGAAAAATATCATTTATTGTTGCTCCTTGCCATGTGATAGTTGTAGTATCACAACATACTCACTACCATACATGGGGTATAAACTAGGCTTTATGCAATCATATTTCATCTCTCAAGGAGCAACATTGAATCATCCATCTTGGCTCATCTTTATAACTACACTTGGGGGGCAAGGGGTTAGGTAGCCTTGTGTTAGGTGCATTCCTTCTAGAAAGGGATCCCTTTGTTTCTCCTTAAAATGTTAATGTAGCAAGTACACTAACATTTTAAGGGGGGAATATAGTCCCCCATTTATTATTTGCATGTGAAATGGTCCCTTTTTAGTGATGATAGCATATAGCTCCTACAAAGTGTTACCTTCTCAATAAAAGTGTAGTCTTCTCGATCTATGTTGTGTCTCCTTTATGGTGATATTGGGCTTGATATCCCCTAAGAGTGTGACCTCTCTTGGTATATGACGTTCCCCTTGGCGATAATGTTATGGCTAGTATTCTCTAAGGTGCAAATTCTTCTATTCTATGACTATTCCTCTCTTGGTGGTGATGTCATGTGTGAAATTCCCTAAGGTGGGACCTTTCATATATTGAGTAAAGTCCCTTTGTTGTTTTTGTAAATCACCTTTTGCGATGGTGTTGTTATAACACCCCTTGATGTTTTGGCCTTATCTTGTTGTCGTTTATGCACCTCCTTAGGCAATTTTGTGCACCTTCTTAGGTGTGTATGGAATTTTTACTTCACTTTATTCACATGTGTTGAAATTAGTGGTGTGTTGACATTGGTATTTGTGCTTCACTTTGTTCATGCATGTTGAACTTAGTGTTGCATTGACATAACATCTTGATCATTTTTGTAACACCTTATCAAAGTTATCAGGGAGTATAACTCTTGGTATGGTTGACAATGGGTGCACACCTAGTGAAGAGCAGACTTCACTAGACCTAGAATGTCTCTCATTTTGTTATTATGTCTTGGGGGCTCACCTAGTGAATATCAAACTTTACTAGACCTTTTGTTGCCTTTGGTTTGTGATTCACCTAGAAAATATTAAAATTTTCTATGGTGTGAGTCATGAATTCCTTAACATGGCCATCGAGCATAACACAACTTGCTTGATAATAGAGGTATGTGTTTCATGAGGGTCTAGCATAATGTAACTTGCCAGCCTTGTGGAACCCATCATATTTCATGGAAACCTATAATAACACAACTTTCTAGACAGTGGATCCATGTGGCTCATGAGTGATGTGGCATAACTCAGCTTGCTAGTCCTCATAGGAGCATTCCTTTCTTCGATGGATGATGTTTGGTATTTGAGACAATTTAAGACTAAGGTCTCTTTTCCTTATAGACTCAAATCCTTTTTAGTACTAATATTGTGTCTTGTTGTGTGTCTTTTGTGTGTATTCTTTATGTTTGTATTGTGTTTGTGTTCATTTTGTTGTCGTGCTATGTCTTATGTTTTTGTCATGTGTGTTTCATGTTTTTAACATATATGTTTATGTATGTTGTCTTGTTGCATTTCATACATGTGTATATTCCTTTTTGCTCATATTGTCTTGCCATGGGATCTTGGATCTTGGGGGCTTGTGCACTCCCCCTAGATCCTTAGTCATCCTATCTCTTCAACATTTGGACAATCAAACCTCTCTTGACATGGATTTTCTACTTTAGTGTGATTCTGAGCGCAATTTCACACTCTCACTAAAGTGGGGGCTAAATGTAGCATTGGAAATTGTCACCCTTGACAATTTCACATAATGTTTTTCTCCCCCTAAATTATTGAGCCTAATTGACCCCCTAATTTCCTAAGTTATGCATTCTGAGGCCTATTTTTACCATTTTTTGACAAATTGCAAGAATAGAACAAATGCATTCATTTAATGTTTTGCCCCCAATACCTAAATCCTCAAAAAATAGGGTCAGGACTAGGACGCCCTTGGACGACTTTGTCCCCTTATTTTTCCATTCTCAAAATTTGATTATGTCGGTGTTAGTATTTTAACATTTGAAATTCAAGTTACAAATGTCGGCTATCGGGATCTAATTTGTGGGGAATTGAATAAATACCTATAAATACGTAGTTATTACATCACTTGAAAGCTAATAGAAAATCAATAAGTAAGAGGTGGACATTAAGAGCAAGAATTATTTCCAAGAGCAAGTCAAGAGCAACATTTCAGTTATTTATTGTAGCAATTCAAGATCCAAACGTCATGTCAAATCTTATGTGAGTTCATGTATGTTTAAGTTGTCATTGTTTGTAAAGGTTAACCCTTGTTGTAGGTCTCCAAGAAATTCAAGGAATCAAGCAAACAAGATCCAAGACCTTGAAGTGATGTGCATGACTTCAGTCCTTCAAGGAAGCCATTGAAGGGTGGTGAGTTGTAGCACTTTGTTGATTCATCATTCCTTCCTATCATTTATCATTTCATCATTGACATTAACATTGTGGAAGTGGAAACACTAACATGGGGTTTGACTAAGGCAAGCCCCTAAATGGATAACCCTTTCCCTCTCTTTGAATGTGCATATTTTAGGTTTGGAGAGGATTGAAGGAAGTTTGAGGATCATTTATTCATTATTGCAATCAAATCCATACACCTTGTCAACTCATGAAAACTCACGTACAAAATTATCTGACAAAAGTTTGCAAGTGGGAATCAGGAGCTCAAATCCAATATCAGAGGATTGTGAAAATAGTTCTAGAATATCCCTACGAGGATAGACACACCCTTGGGTGCCTATGTCCTCCTATTGTGACTAAATTCAAATTTATATGGTAGGTACACAACACTCTACCCTTCCGAGATGTACTTGCAAATCTCTATTACTATCTGCCAATTGTCAAAATCTTGTAATTTTCATATTAGGGAACATAGTCTAATTAGGCTAATTAAGGAAAATCAATTCCAATCCATTTCCAAGGCTCAAAAAGATGCAAATCTAGGTTTGGATGACTCACCTTCATGGTTGAAAGTCAACCTAATCACCTTGTTGATTTGCATCCTAATGTACCCTTGAAAAATGAGGAAATTAATCCTAGGTTTTATACATTAAAATTAGGGTTCCATTTTTCTTTGTTATAGGTTTGAATAATTATTTGAGAAATAATTTTATGATATTGGACCAAAATTATATTTTAAATAATTGGTTTAATTTATGTTGCAATTGACATAGTGGAGAATAGTGTTGATGCAATTTAATGTTTGAAAAAAAAAAGGCAAATTGGGTGTGGGTTTTCTTTGCCTAGGGAGTTACAAATTGTTGCAACTTGTTAAAATCTCTTCAATAGTTGCAGGAAAAGTTGGGCACCCATATTGTGTTGGTAGTGCATTTTTGAAAACATCATATTTAATTCATGAGAAGTGGAGAATCTTAGGTGCTGGTAGTGAATTTAATGTTTGAACATGCATTGGAGAAATTAATATTTTATTTTATTATTTTTGTTGGCTTTTCCCAGGTTGGTGCATGGAGATGGGAGTTACAAAATTGAAGGAGATAGTGGATGCATGGAAATGTGACTTGACAATTCTTGATTGATCTTCTTTTTCCAGAATTTGGGGAGAGTGGAGATAGGCATAGATTTTCCTAGAGAGAGGTTAGAAGATATTGTTGTTGCAAGTTTTGAGGTGACATACAACAATAAACAATTTTGAAAGGTTGCAGGGTCATTGTGCCAAAGGTTCTCAATAGAAAATTGTAGGCTGAAGAAGATTAATGCTACAAGAAGAAGTGGGATTGAAGAAAACTGATTTGTGATTGATTTTGCTACTTGTATCAGATTTCTATATTTGATTTGTGATGCTTTCCATAAGTCCATAGGGCTGCAAACATTGTATTTTCAATTTGGCTATGATTTCATGTAATGCTGCAGGAGATTTTGAACAATAAAACAATCATAGTTCTTGCATATTGTTGGCACAGTCAAAACTAATTCTTAAATTATATCTTGTGTTGTTGAAGTGAGTGTAGGGGGTTTGAGAAACTCTCTTGCATCATTTTCTTTTTGAGTTTGTCCATGTATTAAATACATCATCACCTTGGTTTTTAAAATTGGTGAATAAAATTCATTGCGATATTAAATAAAGTTTTCTTTCCTCATATTAGCATAACTAATCATCATAATAATTCCATCATCATCCTCATAATAATGTTTCTTGCATCTATCTATTATTTTTCCTCTATTTTTGTTCCATAATTTTCCATCTTTGATTTGAGTTTTTCTTCACATCTCTTCTTTTAAGAAACCACTCATGCAAATTTTACATGGATAACCTCTCAAGGGGGCATGATTCATCCCAATAATTAATGTCATTACTTCTTTCAACTAACTAGGACATATAACCACGTTCTTCATCTCTTCTATATTTTTCTTAGCTACTTTTCTTTTCTTTGAAACAATGTTATTTCAAACATTGTCTTAAAGAGTGACAAAATGTAGACACCAGAATAATTACCTTAATTATCAGATTGATCATCGTTCATTATTTAATATCATTTATTATTAATCATTATTATCATTTAATTAGTATGAGCTAATTATCCATTTAAAAAATTATTAAAATTCATCATTGTCCCCTCATCAATTAACTCCACCAATTTAGCAACTTCCTCATAAATAAATCCATTTAATAAATTAATAAATTCATTACTATCCTCTCATGAGTTCAAAATAGCAAACATCCTCAGTAATTTTAGTTAACTTGTCCACTTGTTCAAGTTAACTTCTGATCTTTGATCAAATCTCTACCATCCATATAATCTTCCAAAATTTTATAAATTCATCACATCATCCATCATATTCATATCAAAAAAATTTATGCAAAATAACTCCATCATTTTCACTCAGAAAACATTAATGATAGTTGCAAAATTGAGAATCCATATATTGTCAAAATCTTGTGTGCTCAATCTAATGTTTATATTTGAATTTTGAAATGGGATATAAATAGGTGTTTTTATTCTTGTTTAATGTTTCAAATTCTCATTACTTAAAACTAGTTCAAATTTTTTTTGGTTTCTCCAATGACTAGTGAAAATAGATATACTCTTTTATATCTAAAATTAGGTTTTTGGTGTACTCATCAATGGTAGTCCAATAGGTTTCTTCAAACCCTTGCAAGGCATAGAATATGGAGATCATCTTTCTCCTTATCCATTCATTTTAATGGTAGAAGCCCTCAACAAGTCAACGCCAACATAAATACAACTAAACAATTGGTTACGATAAAACATCTTGAGAACCTAGTCACTCTTGCCCTTTTTGTTGACAACACCATCCTTTTTAGTAATTCCAATTTCCATGTGAACAAGATCATTAAAGAGTTCTCTCATATTATAGATTGGCCACATGAGAAATAATAAATGTAGTTAAATCCAAAATTTTCTTCATCAACATCTTCTTAAGCATTTAGGAAAAGGATATCCAATTTGTTGGGCTTCATATTAGAAAAAATAACATGTAAGTATTTAGGCATCCCCTTATTTTTTGGTAATGGTAAAAATGTCTTTTGGGAAAAATTTAACAACTCAAAAGAAAATGGAAGGGGAGATGGCTAGCCTTGGCTAGAAAAATCACAATATTAAAAATTGTCCTATTGGTAGCACCAATCTACATGTTGTTAATGCTAAGAATTTTATTAGGCATCAAGTCAAAATTGAAAAAAGTTAAAAAAAGACTCCTTTGAAGTGGTAGTAAAAAAAGATCACTATCTTGTCCTTGAAGAAAGTTTGTGATTCCAAAAACTCAAGTGGTGTTGGTATCCCGAACCTTAGTTCCCAAAACCTAGCTCTAGGAGATAAACATGCATGGAACATGTTCTCTAGACCAAATTCAAAATGGTGTAAAATCATGCAAGTAAAATACCTTGACACAATATATAAAGAAATGATTTTCACAATGTCCAACCCCTTAAATTGGGTCAAAGATATGGAACTTCATCATCCCTAGAAGGGAGGTGATTCTTCCCCACCTCTCATGGATAATTCATAATAGGGAAAAATATCTTTTTTGGGAAGACTCTTGGAATGACCATAAATTACTAGAAAAAAACAATAACTTTTAGGGGCAAAAATAATTATTGAAGTATCATTGTGGGTCTAAAGTAAATGTTTTTTTAATTGTTGAAGGAAACTCAATTTCAATTGTCAAATGAAAGATCTTCAACAATTTCCCTTTCCCATAAAACCAAAAAGCTATTCTTCGCTTGATCCTATAGTAGAAAGTAGTCTTTCTCTCTCAAGATGAAGATGAACTTTCTTGGATGGCATCCAATTTTGAGAAATACATAGTAAAGGAGGACTACTAGATCCTTCCTCATGCCTCCTACTCCAAAATTTGGTCTATAAATATCTGCTATTATTAATATTATCTCCCCATAGTAAGGACCCTTTCCTGGCTTTCCCTACACAATAAAATCTTGACTAATAAAATATTGGAAAAATGGGAATATTAGCTCCTTTTAATTATATTCTCTATGGAAGAGAAGAAAAATATACAAATAATTACTAGAATGTAATTTCAACTTGAACTATTGGAATTGGCTTTGTGGAAAGATCAAATGCAAAGGATCCTTTCCAAGAATCTTGCTATATTACTTCCTTTCCTAGCTATCCTTATATAAACACTTCAATTTCTCATGTATTTGGAAAGTGGGCCCTTCATTTCTTATTTAGAACCTATGGCTTGAGTGTAGTTATGCAAACTTTAAAAAAAATCCATTTCCGTTTTTGAAGTTGTAATTTGAAAAATTGAAAGATCAATTTCCCAAATAGTTATGGATGCTATATCTAAGAATACAACTTTGTCCACTAGTTGGTATTTAGCTCTAATAAAGTATTGGTCTCCCCTCAAACCTACTCCACTTGTAGGATTAGTTCTTGTTGTCATTACGAACCAAAGACATTAAACTTCCTAATGAGATAAATAATGAAGTAAAATAATACACATGTTTATCTATCATCCAAATGGTAAAGAGCGTCAACTACAATTACATTTTCATAGAAGGAAATTCATAATTGATCATCAATACAATACAAAATATAAGCATTGAGTAATAAAAAATCTACTACATTATGCAATAAATTTGGAACATTCTATATTGCGTAGACTCTTACAAAATTAGACATTGCTATAGGGAAACAAATAGAGTTATTGATGTCTTGGCCAATTTGGGAATTTATCAAATTGAAGAATTTGAATTCCTTGATCCTATAATGGTCCAAAATTGCCAAACCTTAAAAGATACTTTGCTTCTTGACCAACAATGTTGCTTTCAAGGATCTATTCATTAATCGTAGAAGGGATCTATTCATTAATTGCAAAATGGTTTGACTGAGCATTAATTTCATCTAAGCCTAATGAATTTCCTCCTTTAAGAGCTGCTTTGCATGGTATTCTATAATATCAAATCTCAAAGAATAATTTTGAAAGAGATTTGTTCATTCTCTACCAACCTCCATTTACTACTTAGCATTGTCACTACTAGCTTTCAAATCACTTAAATTTGAGATGACAACTATCTCTTTGATCAACTTGCCCAAGATAACTGTTATTAACCTTCTATTTATTTTTGTTTATTATTTTTTATAAAGTAAAGAGGGGTTATAAGGCCCCCACCCAATACAAAATGCCATAAGGCTAGTAAAACTAGGTTATATAAGATATAAAACTTGCATAGTCATAGAAACAAAAAACACAAGAAAAAGAAGTAATACAAAATACAAAAAGAGGCACATTAGTTGCCACCCTATAAAGTATTAAGATCCTTGATTTCTCAGTTCTTTGTCAATATGAGTGAGATGGTGAGGAACATGATTTTTTTTTCCAACAAAAAAATGGGAGCCACCCATCCTTAGCCCTCTTGATTTGACCATGTTGGTTTACATTCCTCTCTAGACTATCTAATCATTCAAATTATTTGAGGAGAAGGTTTTCTTAGGGAGTGTTCAAAGACTTTCTATTTCTTCGATGTTGCTTCTCACTTCCTCTCAAACACCATGGGACTAGTGCAAGATGTTGTTGATTTCATGGACTTACTTGCCTTCAGATACATTCAAGAATACCTTCTCTTGGAGGCCATGTATAAGCAAGTAGTTGTTGATTGTGACATCTTAGTGGGAGTGGCTTCAATTGGGGTCTTTTCCCCCATGACTAGATTGAAGAATGACATGCAACTTCCTACATCTACAAGGCTCTATAATCTAGTCTAGTTAACAATTGTGTAGTTGTCTTCATGCATGCTTTACATGCACACATAGATTAATTGAGAGAGCATTTATTGTTGAAGATCTCAAAGGCCTTCATAGCCCTATAGTTCATGAGTCATCATACCCCTCCTCGACACCCTTCTAATTCACTAGCCTCCACATCCACTCCTACATCAAGGTCTCCTCAACTACTAGTAAATGTGGATTCTTCCTCTTTCGACTCCCAATAATCTAGGCTTACTATTTTTTTTTTGTCTTGTCCTCATAGCTTTGCTACTTTTGTGTATCCAAGGATTGTTCCTATTTGCTTTTATACATGTTTGTATCCACCATGCAATTATTATGTTGAGAGGTGTTTATTAGTGGCAGAATGGGGTATGAAAGTTTGTGTATATAAAATCATAAGCAAACTATTTTTTTGCTTTATATCTACATACATATAATAATAATAATAATAATAATAATAATAATAATAATAATAATAATAATAATAATAATAATAATAATAATAATATTATTATTATTATTATTATTATAAAATAAAATAAAATAATAATATATAATGATAATATTATAAAATAAGTATGCCCACTGTTTCTTGCTTTGTCTACATGCACATATAAAATATTATAGTAAAAATAATAATATGACAATAAATACAATAATAAAAATAATAATATAATTAGCCAATAGGCTACATATAGTGTGAGGTTTGAGCTTGCAACAACTCTCATGCATGAAAACCACTATTGAGTCGTGAGAATAATATCACAATAAATACAAGTTTCAACTATGGTTTAATGGTAAGTTGTTTAATGGTAAAAGCCTTCAAAATCTCACTTAGCACATAAAATCCAGATAAATATTGATTTGATGAATATTTTATTTCTATTTGTAGTGCTTTTTGTCAATTTGATGGCAATTTTTTTTTTTCATTTGCATTGCTTTATGTTTTAAATTTGTATGCAAATATTTCAAAATCAAATGATATTAAGGAAAAAATCTAGATTTGTCTAAGTTTATTTCATTCCATTATTTATCATTTATTATTAATTGTTTAATTGAACCACATGCAACTAAAATTTGCATGGTAATCCTTGAAACTTCTTTAGGTGCAAGTGCTAGTTATCAATTGTTTAATCCATGTACTATCTAATATATTTGCATACATATAATTTTCTATCGACCTAATCCTTCAATATCCTTTAGATACAAGTGGTAGTAATAAAAATATGATATTTGTAAGCATAAACCTCTAAATTGATATCTCTCCAAATCTTCTACATAGATTTCTCTAAATATAAATAATGCTAGTATTTTTATATGATTAATATATCATTTAATATTGATAAACAAAATTCTATATATCATAAGACTTTCCTCAAAATACACACACAACTAAATAAAAACTAAAATAGATATAAATTTTACCATTATTAAAAAAAAAAACCTCATATACAAAATTAAAGAAATAATATATATTCAAAAGTCCAATGCTTTATGCTTTTCTTCTAACCTCTTTCCTAAGCACCTAAAGCGATCAATAAATAAAAAAGCAAACTAATCTTGGAAGTCTGAGCTGTTTCCTCAGCAGCATGCTGCTCTGTAATGGTATTTTCTAATATTTTTTCCATTAATAAAGCTTTTCTTCAAATAAAAAATAAATAAACAGGTGGATTAATTTGTCAGTTGGGCGCCAATACATTCAAAAAAGACAGACAATCACCGGTAGAACTGCTAAAGTTACACGTCCTTTCGGTCCAATGGGGAAGCTCAATCCCCATAAAGTATAAAGTGAAACAGCAAACTTCCAGCCTTTCATGGATCACAACCAGAGGCTTTATACAAATCTTTCCTAAACACCCAATAAAGAATAATAAATTATAATCATACTTAATTATTGAATGATTGTGACCACTGGCACGGTCAAGTAATTTTTCCAATCCTTGCTGTCAAATGACAAGGGAAACACACTGATTTTGGCCTCTGAGACAGTAGAAGTTAGAGCCTCCATTAAAATCTGGTCTTTTCCACCTCAAAAGTTGTGGCAGCAGCACCCACTAAAAAAATACTGAAACCTTTTTTCACATCAGATTCTGTTCTCTCCCTGACCTTGTAAATAGCAGGCAATAATTGGCCAGACTGTTCAATCCCATGCCTCACATATTTTATATGATATGGGTATTTCTAAATATGGTGGTGGCAGGAATAACATGAATTAAGAAAAGGGTCACTTATGCCTGTATTTGTTGTCACTGCATTGCTTTCATGGCCTCAGCTGGGTGACAGCTCTGCCAAGAGATTATTACAGTTAAGCTTTATAACTGGTGGCTACTGTACCATATATATATATGGGAATCAGCCAAATCTAAAGGCCAATTAGGGGTGTGTTTTTGGGTTTTACATTTAATAGAGTGTCAGTGTTTTTCCAAGATATCCAGCTGGTGTGGGTGTGGGCCCTACAGTCCTCCCACCTGCAAGAAGAATGAGAGCTGCCAATCTGCTACAAATCTTTGGAAATATGTATAGTTTTTGATTTTGTATAGTTGTGAATCTCAGTATGTCAGAGAATTGAAGAAGTAGGTCAGCCCTGTCATGGTTGACTTTCTGTGGGGCCCATTAAGCTTCTTCACACAGGGTATCCAGCTTTGGAGATGGATTAGTGTTAAAATTCAATAGACCATTGAAATGAAATGTAATATTTTAATAATTACGAGGTCACATAAGTCTCTGGGATCTAGGAACAGCGTAAGATCATCAGCAAAGAAAAAAGATTCTAAACAAAGAGATCAGCTCTTGACAGTAGATTTTGATGATGTAATTTGCCGCTTTGTCCAACCTTACCTTCTCAAACAAACTGAAATTTATATTTAGCTATAATGAAATATTTTTTTAACAAAAAAACTTCAGAATTGCAACATTATTACCAAATTTTAGGTGATGAATTGGTGAATTACCTAATACAAATCAGGTTGAGTGATTGAATTGAGGGTAAGGACAAGTCCTATAAATTATCTTGAAAAAGGCCAAGACAACCTTTATGATTTGTCCTTTGTCCAATTCCAATGTTGTTTAGCTATCAATATCCGTTGTACCCACTAAAAACAAAAGCCCTCCAAGTTATAATAAGTGGGAACTCCTTAATTTAAGGGCAATTTGATGGGCTTGATTGATGGAAATACAAGTGGTGGTTTTCGAAGCATTGGGAGTCCTGTTCTTCAGGGTTAAGATGAATAAAAAAAACTTCAAAGAAAGGTCATATGGGGCTTAGCTAAGTAAGCCTCATGGAACCTTCCCTTATTTCTAGTGCTACAGAGCTATGGGTGTCCCCGTCCCTCCCACTGAAATCAAAGCTTTTGTAAGCATTGGAACACGTTAAAAATAACTTTATTGTAATTTATTCTGGATATAGTTGGCAGGATTCTTGTGGTCATATGTGGGGTTCCCAAGACTAATATGCCTGTCCTCAAACAAACTATATAAAAATGAAACCCAACAAGATGGCAGGTAGAACAATATCCTCCCATGTTTTGTATCTTCTGATTATTAACAAGGGATACAATATCATAGTGATGATAAGTGTTTTAGACATAGTTGTGTGGTAAATTTTTGATATGGATGTTTAGAATTTATTTTAAAATAAAAAAATAAGATAATTTACATTTTGATTCATGAAATATGATTTAAAGTGTTGATGAAAATGTTCAAAGTTAAATCTAAATATTTCAAATTAAAATTTAAGATAAATTAATTTGATGATTCTTTTTATTTTCTATATCTTGATGATGGATTGTGGAATATGATCTTAAATCTTCATAGTAAAATGTTCACACTGTCAAAATTTAGAAACTTCAAGCTAAAACTTATGATAATTAAATATTATCGTTTTTATTTTAAATGATAAGGATATATATTATTTTAACTTTAAAAATAATGATCTTTGTTAATAGATCCTTGATCTATTGGTGAAGTTGAATAGCTCTGAAAGAGTCCACTAGGAATCAAGTCTTGGTGATTGCAAGACTCTCATACTAAAAGGGATGAGGTAAGAATCATGTTTTGGATGATTTTGGCCTCACGAATACCCTTTAATCTTTGAATCTCAATTGAAGAGATTTCAACCTAAGGCTCATACTTCCATTTTAGATGGCTAAATGATTATGTGAGTTTAATATAAACCCTAAAAAATAAATATTAAAATTTGATGACAATGTTGTTAGATGGCTAAATGCTTATGCGAGTTTGATATAAAACCCTAATATATATATATATGATACAATAAACATTTGTTGATGTGATATTCTTATTTATTTTACTCCATTGTTTCTCTTAAAGCTATAAGAAGCTTCGGTTTATTTTTGAGCTTTGGTGATTGCAAGGCCCTGATACTAAAAGGGATGAGGTCAGAATCATGTTCTGGATGATTTTCGGGGAACTCATACCCATTAATTTTTGATTCTTAGTTAAAGATATCTCAATCTAAGGCTCATGCTTCCATTTTAGATGGCTAAATGATTATGTGAGTTTAATATAAACCCTAAAAAATAAATATTAAAAATCCATGACAATATTATTAGGTGGCTAAATGATTATGCGAGTTTGATATAAAACCCTATATATATATATATATATATATGATGAAAATAAACATTTGCTGATGTGATATTCTTATTTTTTTAACTCGATTGTTTCTCTTAAAGCTATAAGAAGCTTTGGTTTATTTTTTAACTTTCTTATATTTAAGCTGATGAGGTCAGAATCATGGATGATTTTGGCGGAACTCATACCCTTTAATCTTTGATTCTCAACTGAAGAGATCTCAACCTAAAGCTCATGCTTCCATTTTAGATGGCTAAATGATTATGTGAGTTTAATATAAAACCCTAAAAAATATATATATATAAATTTGATGACAATATCTTATAGTGTAAATATTTGTTAGATGACTAAATGATTATGTGAGTTTGATATAAAACCCTAAAAATATATATAAAAATATGACGACTATATCTTGTACTGTAAACATTTGCTATATGTAAACAATTGCTATATGATGTGATATTCTGATTTTTTTTACTCAATTGTTTCTCATAAGCTATAAGAAGCTTTGTTTTTTTTTTTAATTTTTTAATGCTTTTTAACCTACCTACTTAGAATGTCAAAAGCTTTGCCACTTCAGTTTGCTTTATTTCCCACAGAAGATGTAAACAAACATTGTCTTTTACTTTTTTGTTTCAGATGGATCATAAAAAGTGGACGGTGAAGGACTGCCATGATTTAATACTGTCATGATTTAATTGAGGCTGCCATTCACCTTTCTCGTGGTGGAATGTCAAATTTCTGGCGTAAATGGAACCATCACTGAATTGTAAGTATCAACCTTCACTTACCACTTTTTTTATTAAATTTCCTTTTCACACACAACTGTATTCTGGCTGGCCCTCCTATTACTGTGGGAGGATACTCTACACTTGGAGGACAAGATTCTGTCGGCTGGGACATTTGCTTCCTTAACAGCAAGGTTTTTCCTACTTTAATATAATTTTGTCAGGGCTTAGGTTATTTTATAATAAACATGAGGTATAATTTGGAATTCTTTAAAAAAAGTCAGATAATTATAATTAGATTATAAATATTCTCAGTTGAAATTATATTAATCTGAAATTTGTTATGTAGTTTATATTTATTTTCAACTTTCTAATGTGTGATTTGAAATTTAGTTTTAAATAAGTAACAATTAAAATTTAGGATATCTAACAATTTTTTTATCTAAATAGAAAGATTATATTACATTATAAATTTGTGAGGAAGGTATATATTTTGTCTTTTTTTTTTAAATTTCATTTTAAATTAAGAGTACAAGTTTAAGTTAAAATCTCTTCCCCCCATGATCAAAATTTCATCCCTGACTAATGAATTAATATACTATCACCCTCATCAATTATGTTTGACCAATTAAAATACAAGTAACAATATGTTAATAAAAATACATTATAAAATATAATAAAAAATGAAAATTTAATAAATGATTTTAAAAAATCCAACTTTACAAAATATGAACCTTATTATAACACCATAAATTATTGTAGTTTAGTCACCATAGTATTGCATTCTCGAATGAAAATCTACATCTTCCTTTAGTCTTACAGAAATAAATATGAATGAATGAAATAAATTTTTTAATGATAAGCATGAAACCAAACAATCTACATTATAGAATATAATAAAAAATGAAAATTTAATGAGATTTTTTTGAAATTTCCGTCTACATTTTGAGAAACACAAAATTAAGGTGCTCAACCAACCCTCTCCCCTATTAGATTCCAGATAAAAATAGTTTATAACTTAAAAATGCAAAATTTACACCTTTGATATGCATCAATTTGGTAAGGGCAGCCAAAAAAAAGAGGAAGAGAAGAGTTCCTTGATCTTTCCAAAGTTTAAGTTCTGGCACCTAATCTACAAAAGCTTTTGGGCCGCTGTTTTAAAAAAGAAATATTCTCCAAGAAAATTTTCTCCTATTCCGATGCTAAGTAGTGGCCATAAATGTCAATTCCAAGCATGAAAAAAGCCAAGCTCTAGAGAATTATTCATCCAAAGGAGACATGCGTAATTACTACTAAATATAGAGGGCGTGGTAAATTGAATGGTTTCCTGATACCGTTACTAGAGACTACATGAAATTAACAGGAGCAAGAGTAACAGGATAGCTGATTGTTTCGGTGTAGTTAAGGATGTCTGCATGTTGGTTGTAAAATATGTCTTATATTTTGCCTGTCCGATAGGTTTAACGGTGAAAGGGGAACTGAATAATGTGCATGGAGTCGTAGGGAATACGCACATAATACACAGTTATTTATTTTATTTATTTTGGTCTGGCTTTTGTTTACTGAGCGTTTTTTGTACATTGGAATATGTGAAAATCAGTTTGGAAATTGTGGAGGGAAAAAGGGGGTGAGTGGATGAACTTGGTGTCCTGTTCTGTTCTACTTGTGGGAATTGTTTGGTGGGGACTGGCGAGTGTTTCTTTTCTTTAAGTAACGTTTACTCAAAGCATTCATTAATTCATGTTGTCATGTAGGTAACCTAACAGTTTTTGCTTACTGCTTTTATTCTCCTCCACCAAAATCTTCACTTTCCATTATTATTTTTTCACCAGCTCGATGGGCATGAAGAAACGGAGCAAGATGGAGCAGCTGAGTCGAAAGAGGAGGCTCTGACAAGAGGGATCTGCTAATAAGGAGGAGGGGGAAATCAATTATATGGTAATCAGGAACGACCCACCAAATGGAATCCTGGTTACCAGCAAGCGTTTGCATTGTTGTGCTGTTGATTGTTGCCTGTGGAAATCATGCCGTGGGGGAAGATCTGGCTTCTGATACAAGGGCACTGATTGCTTTCAAACAAAATGTGGGGAGATTTGTCCAGTGGGATCAGAACACTACTGCTTGTAACTGGCAGGGCATCATGTGTAATGGCTCCAGAGTGACTGAACTAAGGTTGCCAGGAGTGGGTCTTGTGGGCCAAATCCTCCCTGGGACTCTTGGAAATCTCACCGAGTTGAGGGTACTCAGCTTGAGGTTTAATGCTCTTTCTGGTCCTCTACCATCGGATCTAGAGAAGTGTACTCATATGAGAAATCTGTATCTGCAAAACAATATGTTTTCAGGACCGATACCATCATTCATATCAAAATGGCCCAATTTGGTCAGGTTGAATCTGGCCTCCAACAGGTTCACTGGACCCATTCCGAGCTATATCAACAGTCTCCAGAGATTGGGCACTCTTTTGCTGGAGAACAATTCCCTGAATGGCTCTTTGCCAGCTCTAAATCTGCCTAATCTGCAGCAATTCAATGTGTCCTTCAATAAGCTGAATGGATCTGTGCCATCCACGCTGAAAGCATTCAACAGTAGCTCTTTCCTTGGGAATTCTCTATGCGGGTCTCCTCTCGCGCTCTGTCCAGGCCGCATTGCGCCTGCATTGAGTCCTTCGAGTGGGTCTTCGAGTGGGTCTTCGAGTGGGTCTAAAGGTAAAGACAAGTTGGGGGCAGGAGCCATTGTGGGTATTGTTTTAGGCTCTTTAGCTTTTCTGTTCTTTCTCTTTCTCATTCTCTTTCTGTGCAAGAGGAAGAGAAGAAGTAAAAGAACTACAGCAGTTGATGTCAACACTATTAACAAGGCCCCTGAAATGCGTCTGGATAAGGCCCCTGATACTACTGAAGATTTATCATTGTCCAATTCGAAAGAGTATTCTGTTACTGTGCAAGAACCTGACAAGAACAATAAGAGGCTCGTTTTTTTCCAAGGCGGTGCGAGGACTTTTGATCTTGAAGATCTCCTGAGAGCGTCAGCAGAGGTTTTGGGTAAAGGAAGTGTTGGAACAGCATACAAGGCTGTCTTAGAGTTTGGTATAGTTGTTGCGGTAAAGCGGTTAAAGGATGTTGTCATTGGGCAGAAAGAATTTGTTCAGCAGATTGAAGTGGTTGGAAAAATGAATCATCAGAATCTTGTTCCTCTCAGAGCTTATTACTTCTCCAAGGATGAAAAGCTTCTTGTGTATGATTATATGGCAATGGGTAGCCTTTCTGCTCTTCTACATGGTAAGCCCTTTATTCCTTTTCCTTGTCATGCTAAAACATTTCTAGAGGAAATCTCTGTAATTGTTATTTCTTTTGATCCGACAATGCTGTGTGTCCATCCGCCTATCTGAAGAAGTTTATCTTTGTGTCTGCTCTTTTAATCCTATAATGCCCATATGGAGTTTTACCCTTTTTCTACAGTAAAAATGTTGGAACCTTATCGTTCGTTACTAGATATGCCCTTACAGAATAGGAGATTTGGCATGCAAAGTGCAACCTATCCGCATTAAGATTTTGCTCCGTATTCGTAGGAAGAGATTTGCACCATTAGTTGCGGACGGAATATCCTACTCCATGATAAAGTAGGCATAATCTGATCTGCCTGCCTAAACTTTGCTGTGTTCTGAAATGCCCATCGGCAAGGTTTCTGCAAAATTTATGCTGTTTCATTTCTTTCTCCTAAGATTTCATTTGGACTTTAATTTAGATTTTATTCACTTGTATGTTCACCTATTTTGATCTTATTGATTTACTCTAATATCAGCTGATTTGAGCTTGTATTTTAATCCTGCTCATTCATTTCTCAAATTTGCGGCTCTTAAATGTAACTCTGAAATTTTATTGGTTTCATACCGGCCATCTTTAGCTTTTTGCTCTAATTTGGGGTTAGGCAAAACTGTTGAGCATCGTTTTGAATAAGATGCTCTTTATAGGCCCGTATAAACTTATTGCCGGGATTTCCTCCTGCAAGAGCATGCATCCAATATTTGAAGATTTTGTTTTTAAAACGTGGATGGATATTGAACATTCATGTTTTAGGAGCATTGGAAACTTTTACAAAATTGTTATGAACAATGGTGCTGAAAAGTTCTGCTTCTCTTTTTTTCTTGGTTCTTTGAAAATCTATTGAAAGAAAATTGAATCTGAGAATTTCTTTGGAGTTGTGTTCGCTGTCTGTTTCAGGTAACAGAGGAGCAGGTCGAACACCGCTTGACTGGGAAACAAGATCTCGCATTGCCCTTGGTGCCGCCAGAGGCATTGAATATCTGCATGGCAATGGCAGCCAAATTTCTCACGGAAACATCAAGTCTTCCAACATTCTTCTTACCAAAGACTACAATGCCTGTGTTTCGGATTTTGGGCTTGCTCAGTTAGTCAGTGCAACTCCATCTGCTAGCCGAATTGTGGGATATAGAGCTCCAGAAGTTACCGATGCTCGGAAAATTTCACAGAAGGCTGATGTTTACAGTTTTGGTGTCTTACTTTTGGAGCTTCTGACTGGTAAAGCACCTACTCATGGATCTGTCAACGATGATGGTGTTGATCTTCCTCGTTGGGTGCAGTCAGTTGTTCGCGAGGAGTGGACTGCAGAAGTGTTTGACATAGAGCTCCTGAGGAACCACAACTTTGAGGAGGACATGGTTCAGCTACTACAGGTGGCAATGGATTGTGTTGTACAGTATCCAGATCAAAGACCTACCATGAAGGAAGTGGTAAAAAGGATTCAAGAAGTGAGGCAGAGTCTTGGAGATGATGGAAATGAGCACATATCCAAGCCTGCATCTGAATTAGAGATGGGGACAATGCCAAAATTTGAATAAAACCTACAATGGCACAATGATGAAGCTTGATGAGAAAAATTCTGGCTCTTTCAGTGCTTTGAATCTCAGGATGTTGCAGAGCTGCTTATTTTATTTCATTGTTAAGGTTTTATCTGCAGGTTACCAGAAGATTCTTTGAGTTTCCCCCTTTTCTTCTTAGATCCGTTTCATTCCTTCAGTTCCAATTTTAGATAAGGGAAGTATATTGGAATGCTTGGGACCTTTATGGGCACTGTCCTAAAGAAGCGACCTGTGTGTGATCTTACCAGCGGGTGCTTATGATCAAGCATATTTTGTGTTTTCTATGCTGATGATTTCGCAAAATAATTGAACAGAGATTTATATTGTTTCTCCTGGGGACGTCCTTACAAACCAATGTAGGGGAATATTCAGAGAAACGAGGTTTGAAGTTGTATTTGTTTGTATCCATCTACTCTTCGTAGCGGATGGGTATTCATTGCACAGTTGTTTTATGGTTTTGAATTAGTTTTCATTTGCAGAACCTCTCGATTGATTTGAAGCAGTCTTTCTCTGATTTAATTGCAATGGTAACTCTGATTGGAAGTAGATTTTAGGTTTCAGAGTAGATTGCAGCTCAAATTGTATTTAAGTAATCAGACTATTGAATTGGTGATGTGTGCTAATTCTATTGGCTGTAAGAGAATTGCTCTGGGATTTGGTTAGGTTTACTTAGTGCATTATTTAGATTCCACTTAGGCTTATGTCATACTTTTGTTTTGTAAATGTATGTCGGTTGCCATTTTGGCAGTATTTCCCTACTTTGCTTTCATACTTTTTGGATATTTATGTAAACATGAACGCTGCGACTTTACTTCGAATTATTGATGCCTGATATAAGCCGGCGGATTCTACTGGCAAACACTTACATGATTTATATTGTTTTTCTTTGTCGATGTACTTAATTTCCCTGAAATATGCACAACATTAGACAATAATCTGAACTTCCAAGGAGGGAACACGATCAGAATTCTTGGATTATGGTTCATGAGTTTCAGAGTTTTTCTTAGAACTAGAGTTTAAATTAAATTGAGCTCCAATTTATTGCTTCTGTATTGGATTACCTAGCTACCCATTCATATGAACTGGTAAAATATGAAAGATCATATTTTTGTTGGTTAGGTCTTGGTGGAGTGGTAAGACTATGGTCTCATGAAGGGTAAAAGACTATGGTCTCATGAAGGGTTGTTTTTAAAAATATTTGAGTCAGTGCTGCTGAGATATTTCAGGATTTTTCATAAGTAGATGGTCTAATAGAATTTGTAATGATGAGTAAGCGTAATGTAAGTTCTAAAATTTCAAGTGTGGTAGTTTCATTATTATTTTTTGAGTAACAAGGAATACTAAATCTACAATTATACAGTTAAATTTAGAAATTATTGGTAGGAATTTAAAAACTACAGATAAATGACATATCTGGAAGTATAATTTTAAGAAGTTGGTGAACGAAGCTTTCATTTTCACGCCGAAGACACCTCTGTGAGGGCTTCTAATTTCTTGTACAAGATTCTAATTTATCCTTTAGCATAATTTTCTTTTTCATGGGACCCCTTACTCCCCAAACAGTCTTCCATGATAGGATAGAGGGACAAATTTTGCAGAATAGACCACCTTCTCAACTTGACATCGCCTCCTACCATTATCCAAGTGACAATGACTTCAAGAGGACCTAGCTTGAGGCATGTCATACCAGTGGTCTACCTGCTTTAAAAAAAAACAAATGCCAAATCATACTTGTGCTTTCATACGGCTCACATACCTGTGCCTTAATTAGCGGTACAATCAATGGACCCAGCAACACAATGGGTCCCTCAATTGCATGACCCGGCAACACAATGGGTCCTTCAATGGGCAGGACCCAGCAACACGATGGGCCCTTCAATGGGCAGTAGTGTGAAAGTTAATAGTAACTTTTTAGGAATGAAGATTGCTGGCGGGACCTTTCCACATGCCTCATTACAAAACAATTATAAAACCTGTCCGAGATGTGAGATATATATTCTAAAACGGCAAAAAGTTACTGTCTATTGAAGGGGGTCCACAAACATTTTGTGGAATACCAATCTAGTTGCACATTTATAGTTTAAAACATTTAATAGTGATTCATAACTATCAACAGAGTGGCTGGTGGGACTCCTAGAAACATGCATGGAACATGCACAACCTAATACATGCATACATTATGACAGTTAATAATGTTGTACGTGGCCCCTATTAAGTGGGGCGGCTCTTCAGCTCTTAAGTTTCATTTGCCCAATCCAAAAAATAAACAAGTAGAGCTTCTACGAATCTCAAAGTTCAAAATATGCATTTATAACAGGGCGTAATACTTGATTTTATAACTTTCTCTGGTCCAAAAAATGCTCTAGTTTTTGAAGTTCAAAATCCTTAACAAGGCATAGAGCTGACCTGAACTGTGACAGTTCTTGGGCTTTTAGCTGTTGTCATCTAGACCTCAAAACCCAGTCTCTCTGTTACAAATTTGTTTTGAGATGTATGGCTGGTGATAATTTCCCCACACCTAAGTAACAGCCTTAAAAAATTATATGGATTCTGTTTAAGGTCAAAAATATTGATTTGACTTTTAGAATAAGCATAAAGATAAAAATGCCTCACCAAGAAAAAATATTTTAGTTAGTTGTTTGGCCGCCAAACAGATTTAGCTTGTACCCTGCACCCACTCAACTGATACAAAACATCTTTCTCTCAACTAATTTCTAAAAGATCAATACATTTATTTTATTTGCATGGTCAAGTTTCCCCGTCAAAGGTAGTTCAGCTTCAATCCATATTATATAAGACAGCTGGGGTGAGTTCCCATTGCTTATGGATTAAGAATAAACGGTTATAGAATAAAATCTGAAAACAACTCAAGACAAAAACAAGAGTCATTAGACTGGGCAGCCTGCGGTCTACAACCGAACAAAACGGCGGTCACAATATTAAAATTGGTAGTTCAATCAGTTGGCAGACCCTTCTAACAAATAAAATTGAAGTCTGGGTTTTTCTAAATATACATGTAAGTTATAACCTGCAAAAATTTATGTAACGGTTTAAGCTTAGGATGTAAATTACTTGGGCTTAAAAAAAATATTAATATGCTTGTTATAACAGTGAAAACTGTTGTAGAAGGCTTTTATTTCCTAAGGGTGAAAAATGTTTATCTGTTTTGGATTTGTTTTGATTTGTTTATTTTATATGTTACGATTAGTTTATAATTAACACGCCTTTATGTAAAAGTTGATAATTAACAAGTGTTTTGATTGACCTTGATTTCAAACATCTCATGCATTTGGATTTGATCTATATATATTGGGTCATTCTTATGGGTACATATTTCAATTTGATTCGGAACCATAATTGTAGATTTGACATTCAAACCTTCAAACTTTCAAATTCAAATTTCTTGATAGGCTCAATTTTATTCCCTTCCTTTTAGCCATTACTTTCAAATTTAAATTTATTGATAGACTCAATTTTATTCCCTTCCTTTTAGCCATTACTTGCTGACTTGAGTGCAAAATGTATGATTTGCATGTTAGAGACTTGATTTGGATTATAGGAGGTCATAAGGACAAACCTATTTTAGTGAAAGACAAGATTATATAATATGCAAGAGAAAAGCAAATATGGTTAACTAATACACATTCAAATGTGTGAAGGACTTAACAATTATGTTTTACTTCTATTTGATACATAAATGAATAGGCTGCAATGAATGTTATAAATAGCAAGGCCAAGAATGAGAATTCTCATGACCAAAAAGGGGTAAACACATCAAATTGATTTGCCTAAACTATTCTTTGTTATAATCTCAATGTAAAGAATCAAATGATTTGTATGTAAAATATAGTTACAAGAGGTCATAAGAAGAAATAATGATTCATATTTCTTTTTGACCTTCCAACTATTGATGCTTTAGTTCCATAATCTATATTTGAAATATTGTGCAAGTGCCCCATGTGTGAGGTAGTGGATTGTATAGATAGTCACTAAGTGGTGCCTAAAGAATTGTAGGTTCATGTGTGATGACATGTGATTGCAAATGCTTGTGTGGGTGGTATAGAGACTTGCATGTTGGCACATAGAATTTTAATCACGTGTGCAAGGTTCACTAAGGCTTGTGCCATGCACTTAGATCATTCTTCCTTTTTTGAGAAGTAATGACCCCCATCACATCTTCAATGAGCTGTGGAAATTAAACATAGAGTTATTGAAGATTGTACCTCCTTGATATGTGTACTAACTTTCCTTGACCACTTTGAATAGTGGATGAGTGTCTTGGTAAGTGTGAGTAGTTGTTTGAATGATATGATCTCAAATAGTTGTGTGAATGTGCTTAGGATCCAAGATTAAAGGATGTTAGGTTATGGATGGCTCAAGAAGTGGAGGAGATATTTTGAGTAGTTCTACAACGAATACTAGATGAAACCCTAGATATTAAGGGAGATTAAGAATGAAAGTGTTCTCACCAACTACATGCAAGATAGTGTATGGTCCTTTTCTAACATTATTCCAATTTTTTAGTCCTTCACATGGTCATATTTGTTGGAACCTCATGTAGTCATTCTTGTTGTGTTTGTGGGGGTAGTATTCCTCTTACGAAGTGCCAACAAAGGAATTCTAAGTTTGGATTGGATTGAGACCCCTTTTGCATTATGCATCAAGTATTTCAACTAGTCGGACACTAAAATAGACATCTTCAATTTTGCAAATTAAATTTTGTTTGTGTCACTAAAATTGTTGACAAAGAAGTATGCCTTGAGTTGTCAAATATAGCAATTCAATGTTGTGGTGTCAACATTTCCTTTAAAATGTTGGGATATCCTAATTGACTTACACTTTGAAAAGGTTTGGGGTTGCACAAGAACATGTTGGGTGCATTGTAGGATTGGTCCAAGTTGACACATGAATTCATGAAATTACTCAAAGAGCTCTTGTGATACATTTTGAGAGTTTAAACCATCTTTCACATTTGGAGAAATCTTCGATGTGTGCTTTTGATCATCAACCATTTTGCTCCTGCTATAATGTTTGTCTTGATACTTAGAAGCTGAACAAAGCAAACAACCTTTTTTCTATTGTTGTGCATGTGTATGTACAAGAATGTGCAAAACAATACATTGTTACAAATGATCTAGATCCTCAGAGGTTTTGGCAAATTACTATCTTAGTGAAGGACAAGATTATACAATATTCAAAGGAAAACAAAATATAGTTAATCAATACACATTCAAATGTGTAAAAGACTCCTAGGAATTATGTGCTACTTTTATTCAATATAGAAATGAATAGGTTAGAATGGATGTTATAGATAACAAGGATATGAAAAAGAACTATTGTGAATAGAAAGGGTAAACACATCAAACTAATTTGTATAGACTATTATTTGTTGTCCAATCCTCAATGTGAAGAATCAAATGACATATTTACAATGTAGTTACAAGAATATGTAACAATTCACATTACATTTCCATTTGATTTTTCAATTGCTAATGGTTGAGATGTTGATGGTTGATGTTCTAGTTCCACAATTTACAAATAAAATGTTACACAAGTGCCATGTGTGTGAGGATATTAATTGTGTGAATAATTACCATATGGCATGTGAAGAAATGCAAATTCATTCTTAGTGATAGATGATAATGTAAATGCTTGTGCATTAGTGTGAGGTGGTGTAAATTCTTGCACATTGATACAAGGAGAGTCGTCTACACAAGGTTCCTTGAGGCTTGCATGTTTGACTTTTGATCAAGTGTTGTATAAAAATACAAACCCTTATTCAATTTCACTATTGCATTTACACATTCATTGCATCAAATATAGCATCAATACCACATCATCAACTTATATCAACATCTACATAACTATGAAAAACTAGGCATCTTGCATGATTGGTTGGTGTCTTTGATTCTTGTTCAAAATTACTAAATTAGCTCTAGGATTTTGACTAAGGAGAATAAATCTTGCATATCAAACTTCCACAACATTTGTAGATAACACATTTTTTTTAAATAACAAAGTTATAGCAAACTATGTAGATCAAAGGCACACGTGTCATTTCTATAGATTTTGGATTGAAGTCATACTTATGGGTATTAGTCATATGGCTACAAAATTGAACTAGAAAAATATGCTATCTTGCAATCTGTCAAAGTGATAATGTTTCATATTTGATCATAGAGCACTAAATTGGATTTATGAGCACATTCTTTAACGAAGTACTCAATTGTCTCTAAGTCCTTATTCCCTCCTTTATCATTTTAAAAAGCATGTTTTGTGTTGTAACTACCTTAACTCATATATCTAAGTGTACTTAATTGTTTTGATTAGAGGGAAAAGCAAGTTTTGAATGGACCCAAAACCATTAGGTTTTGAAGGGACTCGAAACCCTAACTAGTATGAACATGCTTCCTGGAAAAAGAGACAAGAGTAACCAAAAACCAAACAGAGACAAAACCACACCACAGACCAGCATCCAAACGACTGCCAAACACAAAAATAAGATTTTACAGGGATCTCGAACCCAATGTTTTTGAAGGGACCATCAACCCTTTACAACCAGGTTTTGGCAGGGACCTTAAACCCAAAGTAATCACTGTAACAACTAGGCAACAACACACCAGTCATTCAAGAAAATCAAACTCTTCAAACCACTAGTAGAAACAACCAAATCACAACCAATCACAACCAATCACAAGGGCAACAAAAACAGATCCCAACAACACTCCCTCTCCACCTCTATAGGAGAAGTCACCGTATACACTCACAACTCCAACCTTATACCACAAAATCCAACAAATCTCTCCACCTCTATAGGAGAAAAAACCAAGCTCATCCTTGCCACAACAACCACACAACACCTGCAAACCAACACTCTACCTAAATAGGAATGGCCTCCACCTCAATGGGAGAAGTAGGAGAGAGCCTTCAACCACAAAATACACCTCACCCGCAATAGGAGAGGTCTCCACCTCAAAAGAACACCCAGTATTCAGAGAGAAGTCAAAGACTACAACATAAAGAATGAATCAAGCAAACGCCAACAACAAAAGCATTCGGGTCTTCAAAATAAACTCTAAATACCAACCAGTCCATTGCACCTCCAAAGAAACCAAGCCCAACTTCAACAAGAGGAGCACCACAGAAAAATGTTGAACCAACACCATCACAACACACAAGAGCGTAACCACAAAAACTGCAGAGACATCCAACAACTTAGTAAAAATATGGGTCTTGAAAAACAACATGGAACTCCACCCAACCACTAAAGCCCAATCACAAAAAAGGAACACCGAGAATCTTTCGTTGCCTTCCAGACACACACTTCCAACAACAGGGAGGGGAAAAAACCACTCCACATCAGCCCCCATAGTAAAAGAAACATTGAAGACCAACCTCTTGAGGCACACCCAACACAAGCCCAGGCAAGAAGAAAGCAGAGCACCAGAAGGAAAAAAGACAACCCTGATGCAAGAGCATCTACCAAAAACCACAATTCACCAAGGGTACTTTAGACCCAAACTCATCTGAGAAGATCAAATTGAACAATCACCCAAAAATCCACTATTCATTTCACCAATTTCACTTATCTATCTATCAAAATTCCCTAGCCATTCACAAGGATTTCAATCATCAGTTTCACAACATCAGTAATCCACACCATTATTAGATACAAATGCAACTTAACCAGCATCACATGACTGTATCAAAACAATAACCTGATTAAAGGCACTAAACCAACCAATTCTTTCAATGCTCACCAATACACTCCTCAATACTACTCACTCCTCAAGGCATATTAACAACTAACCATACATTCTTGCTTTCAAACCAAACTTCCAAGTCATAGTAAACATCCTCATTTTAACTAAAACAAATCAAGAACTTACTCACATAACACTGTTCTAGTATTTTCTTTGATTTTAGCAGTCAAAACATCATCTTACACATTGAGTTATCTTTACTCAAATGTCAAAATCAACAAACTTGCTTTCAAAACCTCTTCCAAACATTTGAGACACCCTTGACAACATGAATTAGACAGATTCTAATAAAATCCAATCGTCAGATCCCTGTGAGAACAAATGCACATTATTCTGCAATTAAAGCTTAACATTGCTTGTAGGTCACCCCACCCTTAAAGCAGGTGATTCCTCTTCTATCTCAATGTATCATTACAAACCCAATACATATTTAGAGGTCCATTTTTCCAATTAAACATATCTAACACTTTGCAGAGGTTGTTTTGAAAAAATAACCAAAATCATGACTGTACCATTGCGTAAATACACTAAATTAGCCCAAAATGGCAAAGGAAGTACCTACTATTCAACTCCAAACACCTGAATAACCTTGGGTAGCATTAAAATAGGTTACCAAACCTTTCACCAATTTTTAGAATTAGATAGGCCCAATTATGCATTGTACAATAAAACCCTTGATTCTAGGCTTTTATAACACAAGAAGTGAGGGTTTATTGAAATTAAATGCTGCAAACCTCCATATGCTCTTCCACCTCTTCAAACATGTTTAGATATGTCTGCTTATGCTCTAGAAATCAACTCCCAACATCATTGAATGATATTTCCATGAATACCAACTTGTAACCATTCACTTTCATGAGGAAAACTCTATTTTTTTGTGAGGACAACAACCTTCAACCTGCATTCTCTTCTTCCCCTGCACAAAAAAACATGCACACACCTTACACAACCTAAAACTAACCTACTCCACCAAACAACAAGGCCTAAGTTGGTGGAGTAGTCATAATGAACCTACTTAGACTCTCAAACCCTTATGTTGGGTTGTAGATCGAGTTCAAGAAATTCAACTCAAACAAGGAATACACTCAAAAGATTCCCCTCAAAATGGATGCAGATGAAATATAATTCCATATGTTACTTGAAACAATAAGATACAAGACCCAATACTAGTGTACAAACCAAATAAACTAATAGATAACAAAAAAGAAACTACTGAATTTTAAAGACATGGTACTTTTATTAATAAACTCTTCAAGAATACAATAGATGATCACTTGCTCACCCTCTACAAGCTTTTATAGATGTTTCCCCAACCAATAACTGCCTTTACAACATCTCTTCTCGACCTATCCCTTCAATTTTCCCACAAAGACTCTTCATCTTCTAATTTTTCCACTTTTTTGCATTTTACATAATTGGCAACTTTTTCAATTTTTGCAAGTTTTGCCTTTTCCATCTTTTTGATGACCTATAAAAGACTTAAATACATTGAAATTGACCTCCCCAAACCTTTTTACAATGCTTTTACAATTGAAAGTTCAATTTTTACAAATTTTCCAATTAAAAGCATCTAGTGAGCAAGGTAGCTTGCACCAAAAGTCAAGGAAAGAACTCCCAGCAGGAGAGCCAAAAACCAAAACCCACAAAGAGGTCAAACCAAAACACCATCCCCCAATCACTAAAGAATAACAATAACGAACAAGGGAGGAGAACTAGGAATAGAAGAAAATAGGAAACATTTGCTCTCACAACATCAATCACCAGAACACACCTGAGTAGACACAAACCACAACCCACAAGACAAAGAAAGGAGAAACTCTCAACCCAAGCAGCCAAGCCACACCACAATAGGGGCCAAAGACCCAAAATTAGTTTCAAACCAAAGAGATAAGTGTGAAATCCCAATTGTCATTTGAAAACCACAAACTGGCTAACAAAAATAGCCCTAGGATGGGAATCCTCCAGAGAGAAACCGGAAGAAGAAGCCCCTCCAAAAGCCAAGAGGATCCACGAAGAAGGCCTTGAAACAGAGGCACAGACCGAAAGAAATCCCTCATCCAAGAAAAGACAACAAAAGATGTCATCAAGGAACTCCAAGCGACGCCCACCATCAAGAAGACCAGGGAGCTTAACCACCACCACATCAGGAAACTCCACAAACCCGTCCAAGACAACAAGCAAAAGAAACCTAGATGGTCCACATCTCCCATTCTCCTCATCATCATCTTCAACATCCTCGACACCCTCAAAGGATTTCAATTTCCTGCTCCCGCCCAACCCTCTTCGCTCGCTCGATGCCCGCTCCATCCTTGTTTTCCTTGCAATTCTTCCCTTTGTACTTAATTTTTATTGCACATTTTCTTTAATTTATCCTAGATATTTATGTGAAGGGTGTTTTATTCCCTTGCACAAATTGGTGAATCCACCTAATCTTACACCCCTTAGGTCATAAACCTTAGTTTTTATTTCTAATTCCATCTTTTTAAGTCTAAGCATTTTCTTATTTTTGAGTTTTACATTAAATCCCTATCTCATTTAATTTTTATTACCTTTTAAGATTTGTGATTTTGTGTTTATGCCAAAATATTACTATTGTCTCCATCTCCCTTTGAGAATAAGTCTTTTCCTATACCCTATAACGGTCATGAGTAAATTTGAAAATGGAATGATTTTCTAAATAACAATCATCATCTTAATGATGATCAAACATTTAATCATGATGCCCATGTTGATTTATTTTTATCATAGATATTGCCTTGACTACACATGTTATCTTTTGATCTTGCACACTAGCTAGTGATGAAAATCCTACACACTTAGTTGATGTTCTACATAATTTGTTGATTAGTAAACTATGTGGATTATATGTGATTAAAGGTATATGTACAAGTATTGACACTTAAATTTCTTTGAATGGTGTGTTGTCCCCTCCCATCAAAGCCCCCTCTTATTTTGTGTCTCCTAATTTCATTCATCAATACGATATCCGTTTCTCTATACCTTTTGAGGTTGAGTCACTCCTTATCCCCACTTCTCATCTTTTGCACACTAGGCATGTTTTTCCCATTTCCTTTGTTTCTTCCCAATATTCCTCTCACTATTGATATGATTTTTAAACTTATTTGTATGGCATTTCATCCTCTCTTGACCAATCCTCTTGTTTTGCGCTTCTCAATACTTTAAGAGTGTATTACAATCTAAATGTGATAAATAAATTGAGTGCTCTTTTGATACTTATTTTTTGAAAGGGTTTTCCTAAGGTATATAATGTGTTGTGTTGCACATTATTGATGAAATTCTTAGATATGTATATACATGCATTGTTTCTCTCATAGGGTTAGTATGGAAATTGCTATTAGATTAATGTTGCATTATATCATTTATTGTAGCATTATGAGATATATGTTAATTTTATATTTGTTACTATTGTGTTATCACTAGCATATTGTGGTAATTTATTTCATGTAGCTTGTAGTGGGTGCTGGCAAGAAGTTGAGTCCACTTTTTGGCCAAAAAGTGGAAGTGTTTTCCTTGATTTTCAGTATTTGATACATTTGACTTTAAAATTTGAAGCACTTAGAGATGAAATCTTCAAAAAAGTCACTACTCATAAAATGTAGTACTCGGAATCTAGTTTCCAAATATGTAATTTATTTCAATACCCAGATTGTACAAATTGAGTTTCAATAGGCGTTTCTAAAAACCACTGTTTAAAAGTCACTTTTTTTAGACCATACTATGCACGCGTACAACATCCATATTTTGACCTAAATTATAGTATTTTTCTAAATCCTTTTGGAAAAGATTTGTGACTCACTGAAGCTTGTTCTCGATATTTTTTTGTAATTTTTTATTGATTTTTTTTGTTAATTTTTTATTAGGCATATTTGTCATTTTGAAAAATTCATGTACGACATGCATAAAATGACCTTAACTTATCATTTTTTGATTTTTTTTTAAAATTGAAAAGAATTGTCTGAAGTTTGTTCTTGTGCAATCCGTTAGTCGAAATGTTGTGTTGATCAAAAGTTATTAAAATAGTAAAAAATGTTGATATTTAAAGCTTATGGACTTGTTTCATCATAAATTAATTAAAAAATAGAAAAAATAATAAAAATTACATATTTGGAATTTGCATTGTCTCATCTAAAATGGGTTTTAATTTCATCAAAAAATTCTGCAAAAAAAGTCATCCATATGTCCAAACTCAGTATTTTTCTCTGACATTGTTAGGACCTTCAACTTGTAGGTCAAACCAGGCTTAAGGCCTAGGTTCAGATTCCCAATGCTTTTCCCGAACCAAAATACAAAGCAAAAACCTGACCACAAACCAAATTCAAATTCAAATTTTTGGAAACGGGATCCCGTTTCCCAATATTAAATAGTGTGACTGTTGATAGGGAAATGGGATCCCGTCTTATAAACGAGATCCCGTTCCTTTGTCAATGGTCCCCGCATTAAATACTAGGAACAAGATCCTGATTATAAAATAGGATCCCGTTTATTTTTTAACCATTTTATTTAAATTTACTGTCAAAAATTACTGTGAAGTCTGCAACTTCACATGTACAACTGAGAGCAATAAAATTGGGCTATTTTTCATCAACTATTGTTTTTACAGGTGGTGAATTTGGATTTTTGATTAATTTTTTCAAAGGAGGCATCATGTAAACCGTTTTTGAAGTGGAATTTTGTTAGTTTTGTACTTGTTTTGAGGAACAAAAGGTCTTCAACTTGCAATATGGATTGATTTTTTCAAAGGAGGCATGAAGAAAATAGTTTTTAAAGTGGAATTGTGCTAGTTTTCTACTTGTTTTGAGGAACACAAGAGGAAAAATTTTGTCCTTATAGGTCAACTTCCAATTTGGATTGAATTTTTTGAAGAATTTCACTATTGATGAATCAATTTTGCTTCTGGCTTTGATTGTGTTTGAATTTTTTGTCATCAACGTTTCGGATCATACTCCATGATCCATCATCATTTCTCTTCTTATGCTCTCTTTCATCCTGATGATGGATCATGGAGTATGATCCGAAACGTTGATGACAAAAAATTCAAACACAATCAAAGCCAGAAGCAAAATTGATTCATGATTATGGATTGTGGAAACTTGATATCTCTAATTTCACTATTGACATTCATTTGTGCTTGAGAATTTTATAATAATGGGAGATAAAGCTCATAATAAGAGGAGGAAGACACTAACTCCTGAAGAAATTGAAGCAAAAAAAGAGGAGACAAAGACAAAGAGAAAGAATAATGAGAATTAAATCAATGAATGATGGGGGATCATCCAATTCCACAACTATTGAAGATGAAAACATTGAGGAGACCATAGTTGTAGATGAAGCTAATTTGCAAGAAGTCAATTTGGAGAAGAATGTGATTATACAAGCAAGTCCTACTATGTCTTCAAATCCCTCTTTCAATGCTATGGAGAATGTTTCAATATGCACAAATCCAGGTATGTCTTCAAATCCACATGTTAGTGAAATGGAAAATTTGTATGTAGAAGTTTTACAAGATGCTAGACTTAACGATGTTGACATTGATAATATTCAAAGAGATGAAAATTTTATAGAATTTGTTGAAAATGAAAATGAGAATGATCCTTTTGTTGATGTAAATGAAAATGAAAACCATTTTGTTGATGAAAATGAAAACCGTTTTGTTGATGAAAATAAAGATGAAAATGTAAATTATTTTGAAGTTGAAAATGAAAATGATAATGAAGATGAAGATGAAAATCTAGAATGTGATGTTGAATTTAATGAAAATACTTTTTTTAAAATTGAAAGTGATGTTTTCGATAATCTTCCTGGTCAAATTTCTTGGAGGCAAATAAGAACACATTCGAATAAAATATACAACAAATTGTTTTATTGTAAAATAATTGCAATTCAATGTCAACTAATGATGCAATTGATGAGAATACAAAAAATGAGGAAAATAATGAAAAGGTTAGGATTTTTTGTTAAACCAAAAAGAAAAGATCAATCATTAAAACATGCTATGTCTACTGTTGCTAGTGCCATTCAATCTATTGGGAAAAATAGTCGATCTAAAGATAAAAATGCAGCAAGAAGAGCTATAACAACTACTATTATTAATAAAGCAACTTTGAATAAAATAATGGTAAGCAATATTAGTGAAGTTTTAAAAATACATCCTAAAACATTGCTAAGAGCGGCAAAAAGAAGAGAAAATATAGAAAATGATCCTATCAACCAATGTTGGAGTTTCAGTGGTCAACTCCCAAGGTCTGATATGAAATTGAATGTTGAAATTAAATTTTTGATAAAAAAATATTGGCATGATAATACTAGGGTTTCATCTAATGCTAGAGACGTTTTAAAATTAAGGATGAGGTCCAAAGTTCGCGATCCTCACCCAAAACACCTATTAGATACAACACAAACTAAATTTTATAGAAAATTTTGTGGTGATTTAGTGTTACTTGGTAATATTAAAATAAGTCAAAGACATTTTGAAAAATGTAAACTGTGGTATGTAAAAATTAATAAGCAACAATTATCTTGTTATTGTAAAACACATGTTCAATTTCGTTATTTTTATGATGTTTTTTGATATATACATTTTACCTTGCATACTAACATGATTATACAGGAATGTGGTATTAATATGCCACTTGAAGCAATAAGGGAGTTTATTTCAGGTTTGTTTTGTGAAAGATCTAATGGTAAATTTTTTTATTTAAGTTCTTGTATTTCTAGAGAATGCATTGACTGTGGAAATCTTTCATTTTTAAAAATTTGTATGCATGAAAGTGTTGATAATGATTTTGTACAACAATTAGTAGATGTTAAAAGATTTAAGAATGTTCACTATTCATTAAAAGATGAAAAAATAGGAAAGCATTGTGATTTAGTTACAGAAAAGGTTAGTGTGCATGCATTCATGAGTGAATTTAAGAATAAGATTGTACCAAAATATGTCATGCACTCTCAACATGCTTGATGGCTTGATGGCCAATTTCGCACATGTAGAAACACATTTCCAATTGGTACTATACTTTCAGTGGTTGATTTTGCGAAAAATTATACTCTAGCTCCGCAAGAGGAAATTCAATCATAGTATTATAATTTAGTGCAAGTAGCTATGTTTGTCCATATTGTTTATAAACATGCAAACAATAACATTGAGGATGATAGAAAAGTTTTGAGGGAGTATAATTTTTATTTGAGTGACAATCAATTACACTCATTAGAGTTTGTTCAAGAGGAATCTAGATGAAAGAACACCTCATATGGTCAGATAATTGTATGGGGCAGTTCAAGAATGCTCGAATGTTCTATTGGTTAAGTAGGGTTCACAAGAAACTTAATGTCCAACATATATGGAGTTTTTTTGAAGCTGGGCATAGTAAAGGAGAACATGATGGAGCTAGTGTGTGTGTCAAAAGAATTCTTGCTAGAGAACAATTAAAATTTAAGGATGCAGTAAAATTTAAAGATGCACGTGGGATTGTGGATTGGTGTAATACAAGATTATCTACACCTGGTTCAAGTGAGTACTCTACAGTTCATCGATTCTTTTGGTTGGTTGAAGAAGAGAACATTGTACCTAGAGTTGACTGTGAGACAATTAGTGGATCTACTAAATGGCATTCATTTAGGAGTTTGACATCAAGCACATGGACTATCTGGACAAGGGAGCTTGCATGTTTTTGCCAGTTTTGTATCTCAGGAGATTGGGAAGCATGTGAAAATATAGAATGGGTTGAATAGTGGGAGCAAAGATTGTTGACACCTACACAAGCACATGATGAATATGAAAAAACTATTGAAGAAAATGATCAAGTGTTTGCATCTAAAGAATATGACCGTGTTTCAGACCTTGTACAAGAAGGTAATTTAATTCAATTTTTTTCATTTTATTTCACTTTATATGGATATGTGCAAGTTATTAAATCAATTTTTTTTTGCAGGACATGTGTATGTTGTTGTTGCACCTGAGGGGAATGAAGAGAAAATAGAATATTGGTTGGCTTGTTGTGTGGAGACTAAACATAAGTTAATAGCACCTCAAGAAGATGATGATGGTTATCATTATCCAACAAGTACGGTGATCCCCTTAATACATCCCCTTAAGAAAATTTTGATAACAAGTTTTTGATCCCCTTAAGCAATTTTTTAGAACACGTCTTTGATCCCCTTAAGAAAATTTTGAGAACTTATTTGATGATGGGTTTCATGTTTTCCAATAGGACTGGTGGTCGTTGTTGGCACTTGGCTATGGAAATATATGGCAAGGAAGAATGGTCTACCTGCATTCGAAGATTATGGAACGCATAAAAATATTATACATTATTCACATTTGGTGGTGGCAACAAATATAAAACTAGATCGGTATCGTGGAAGACCTGAAAATAAAGTGCTATGGACAATTTCTATGGAAGAGCATGAGACAATCATAGATGCATTGCAAAAAAGAGAGGATGCAAATGGTACAATGGAATAAGTAAATACAGGTAAATATAGTTTTACTTTTATATTATCCTTTTAAATAGATTAAATACATGTTTCAATATTGGTCAAGTGTGTTATTAGTTGAAATTGATTTAAATTGTCCTTTTATAGATCCTTAAGCCATAATCAAAAAAAGGATCTAGTCCATGCAGATTCAACCTAGACAACATGGAATACTTGGTAAAAACAGGTAATTATTAGTTAAATTATATTTAAATACATGTTTCAATTACATATTGATATTTCTTGTACATTAATAGTTAAAATTGATTTATCATCCTTTTTTGTATCCTTAAGCCATCATTGCATTGATCTCATACTTTGAAACAATAAGGAGAGGATGCTTGGATTCAACTTACACACATGTGTGGAATACTTTTAAATGCAGGTACTTGAGTTGCATACATATAGATAGTTTTATATAAATTAAAATATGTATATTTTGATTATTTCATTGATATTCCTTGTACCTTTTTTATATCAGGTGGTGTGAAGACCTACTACATTCTGGGCACAAGTTTCAGATGTTCTTGAGATGACATATCCAAATTTTGTAAACATTGTTTTGAGATGACATATATGTACATACATACTTATAGAATTAAACATTTTGTACAAATTACAAATACATGTACATACACAATTATGTACTCTATGTACTTCAATGTATCAAAATCGATATTCTAGATATTTTGTTTGTTAAATGTGCATGTTTTCCTACTTTGAAACTTTATATTTGATTGTATAATCACTAAATATCACACATACATTATTGTAAAATCAATTATATCCTTAAGACATTGTATTATTACCCCTTAAGACATCCCCTTAAGACATTGTATTATGACCCCTTAAGACATAACCTTAAGGCATCGTATTAGGACCCCTTAAGACATCCCTTAAGACGTCATATTAGGACCCCTTAAGACATCCCCTTAAGACAACCTATAATTAGTGTTGGGTGCTATTATTTGTTTTGACAACTTATAAATTAGTATTGGATGCCATTATTTGTTTTGACAGCTTATAAATACTGTTGGATGCCATTATTTATTTTGACAGCTTATAAATTAGTATTGGATGCCATTATTTGTTTTGACAACTTATAAATACTATTAGATGCCATTATTTGTTTTGACAGCTTATAAATACTGTTGGATGCCATTATTTGTTTTGACAACTTATAAATTAGTGTTGGATGCTATTATTTATAGAATTTATTAATGCTTTTATTCTCGAATCTTGTATGGTATTTGTTTATTTCTTAAATTTTTATGCTTTGTGGTATAGAAACAAATTGCTTTTGTTTGTAAATTATGATTTATTGACTAATTATTGATTGACGTGAATTGAATTGACTAATTATTGTTTGTAAATTATGATTTATTGACTAATTATTTAATTTCACATTAATGTCCTATATTAATGTCTTGACTATGAACATAAAATGCATAAATGTACATGTGTAAATTAAAATTTTCAAAAAATAATAAAGTCCATAATTTATGTAAATATATTAAGTGCATGAAACCAATATATTAAGCACATGAAATAAAGTCTATCAGAGTACAACCCATGAACTAAAGTCCAACTAAGCATATGAGCCATGAAATATAAAGTCCAATAGAGTACATGAGAAACTAGAAATATAGTCCATGAAATAAACAAATATAACCCATAAAATCATGTTTCTAGGTCATGTATTGACTCTATAATCAAGAGACCTCTTCACACCATGTGGACTATGCGGATGACTTGAAACACTCTATAGAAGAGAAAGATGAAATCAGATGTAAGCCAATGAAAAATGATTTAATGAAAATTTAATTTATAATTTATCATAAAATTAAATTACCATCATAGCTAGGTTTGGATGCTCAAGTGCACCTGAAGCAACCTCTAAATTCTCTGAATCAATCTACATAAACAAGACAAAGAAAGGTGAAATTAGATGTACAAGTTTACAATTAATTTTTTTTTAATTCAATTTAATTTAAAATTTATCATATTTTAATTGTACCATATTCCGAGGTTGTGCACCCTCTTCTCCAGGACATGTTTGTACATGCTCAACTACAAGATGTGTCTCATGCTATAAAAGAAAAATAAAATAAAACATGTATTATCTCATATTAAATATATATATTCAATTTGAAATTTAAAATTAAAGTAATATTCAAAATATATAATTTATAATTGACTTTAAATATAATAAAAATTTTAAATTACCATTTGATCTAGAGCATGTTGTGCTTGTCCTCTTGGAGGCGTAACTATGTCTGGGTCAGGGCTGAAAGTCACACTAACAAAGTCCTACAAGATCAAAATTAAAGCATGTATACTTGAATTAGGTTTATATATATATATATTCAACTTTGCACATTTTGTGTAGAAAATATTTTAAACAACCTGAAAATCAGAGGCCTCACGAGTAGCTGCAACAGTAATGTTTGCCTGATGCCCATTCTCATTGTGGTATCAACCTAGACATACATGTAGACATTTAACACTTAGAATATTTACAAGTGTACATGCACATTTCATATATAGTGAATTAAAAATTCATAATTGTAACTATACTAATGTAATTTAAACAATTTACAATATAAATGTACCTGCCCTTGATCTATGCCGACCGATAGTGGAGGAGTGTTGAACAACCCCTCGGGTGGAATTGATGTGGAAGTCGATTGACTCGCCTAAACCAACATAAATATTTCAAACATATATGTGATTCAATTATAAATTTAAAACTCAAGTTAAAAATCATTTCATGTATATAATTTAAAAATTGAAATCAAAATACCCCATAAGGGTTGACGAGTAGGATCGGTGTCGATGTATGTACTCATGGAACGGATCATTTCCCCATGGTTAGTGTCATTTGTACACCACAGTTTGATTGTTAAAATGTATTGCAAAATTTTCTTTGATATATAAATTCATCAAAATTCTTATAAAATGAACATGTAGATGCATATTTATACCTGTGTCGTAGTGTCCTTAGGGTGATGGTCTGTTGTAAGAAACTCTACAAATGAACTGATGCGACCAGATGAACCACCAGAATCTCCACGTCCACTTGAACTAGGTGTTCCCTGATCAGGTCCATAGCATACTTGATGGCAACTAGTACATACATGTGGGACGGGCCTCAACACTCCTAGAATGGTACTTAGACCAACTCCATGAAACACTCCTCCAAAATCATCATCTCTATGCTCCCCACCCGCTATCGTAGAAGCATGCTAATCAAGGTATCCTGCGAGTGTACTAAGAGAACCTAATGTCGAGACCACAACTCGATGATGCACAGGTGCGGGAATGGGAGGACCAGGAGCAACAACAAGGCGTTGCACATGCACGAGGCATTGGGGATCAACCCTTTCCCCTAACCTCTATTGTGGCATGCCGCCACCAACACCTTGAAATGATTTAAAATCAAAATAATTGGGATTTTTCCCCAAAACAAACTCTACATATAGTTTCCTCAAAAAATACAATGGGCACTCCCAATTAGCGTGTGGGGGACTATCAAAACCCATATACCATTGATCCCAAAAATGTACACTCATCTTTGGATGTATGCACCACCTCATGGATATTCTAGATTTGTTGGGAGGAATGGGTTGTTGAGTAACGAGGTCAAGACAGTAGGGGGCTAGGTGAGATTTCATTATTTTAAGGTCTAAAATTTGTTTGTAAGAGAGTTCGTTAGCATAAAATTATCTCATTTGATCTTTTTCTTGTCAATGCCTATCTAGATTAGAATCAATGGTCTTGATGGCATCCACAACATTTTGCATTGCAGATGCAAAACATCTCACATGGGGTGGAATCAATGCTTGACTCTGCATAGCATTGATTTGATTTTGGATGGATACAACCTGATCATTTATGCATGTTCGCAAGCGAGCCTCATCATATGCAATAGGTTTTGGAGGTGGCATATTAGGTGGAGGGGGAGGTGGTTGAGGTGGTGGATTGATGATGTCATCAATGTTAAAATCATCCATGATATGAGATATAAGTGTGCACTTGCATTAAATTATACCAAATTAACATACAAACTTAGAAAATGACAATTTAAATAGTTAAATTTGAAACACACATGCAAATTTGTTTAAATAGGATGTGCATACATATATTAAGATCATATAAAATTGAAACACACATATACATTTATTTGAACTTGAGCATGTGCATACAAAATTCAAAATTTAACATGTACACATTTAAAATAAAAAATACGATGCATAATTTGCATGCATACATCATTAAACTAAACTATGTACATACATACAAATTTCAAAATTTAAGAACTATATGCAATTTTAATACATGTGTACATACTAGAAACAATAAACTTGAAACATTCACAAAAAAGCTCATTTTATGTCTAACGCATATATATATATATATTACAATTTTCCAACATGAGAAATCATGATCTAGTAGATAGTCATAAAATATATACTATTATAAATTCATCATTATAAGTTCATAAATTCCACCAAATTCATAAATTCATGTCACTAAAAATATCCATCTAGAACCAAAATCATAAATTCACATCACTAAAAATATGCATGTAGAACCAAAATCATAAATTCATGTCACTAAAAATATCCATCCAACCAATTTTATAAATTCATCACACAAAATATCCACCGTTCACAAAATTCATAAATTCATAACTATTTAAGATGATTGTCTTAATTTAGAAACTATTGTGGCTCTCTACTGCATCTCTTCATTTCTTTGCATTTTCCTTTTCAAAATCCAAATTTCTCCTCTCCTCTAGCCATTGTCGATGCTCATCTAAGATCCCATCCATATCCTTGACAACATCAACAATGGTTTGCATCCTAGATGCAATCATCCTCATAGGTGGTGTGACACATTCTTCATTTTGAATAATGTTGATTTGATCTTGCATGGTTCTAACATTGGAATTGATTCGCGCTTGCAAGCGAGCACATCAATTTCAGGTGGTGGAGGTGGGGGGTTACGAGGTGGAGTTGGTGGAGGTGGAGGTGAAGGTGGTGGAGATGGATGGCATGAAGGTGGATTGGAATTATTATTGAGTCGATCCATGTGATCTCTAAGATATGAATGAACCTGCATTAGATTTGTAATTTCAAAATGTAAGATACATGTTTAGGAAATACCCTAAAACCATTCAATATAAATGGCCTAATTGAATACAAATGATAAAATATGCAAGCCTCATTTATGGCTAAGGCATGTTACTTGAATGAAAATACAATTAACTATTAATATAGGACAATTTATGAATGCTATAGGGTTTACGGTTTAGAGTTTAGGATTTAGGTTTTAGGGTAATAGGATGCCTTAAGGGGATCTATGTAGTGAGTTCCTAGCACAAAATGACATGGATTTTAAGTGAATAAAATTTGGTGAAGATCCCCAAGGCAACCAAACTTCATTAAGGTCCAAGGCAACTTCACCAAATTATATTCACTTGAGCCATGTCATTTTTTCCTAGGAACTTAGTAGACATGGATCCCCTTAAGCCATCTTATCACCTTAAACCATAAACCAATCAACCTAGATCATGATTTATCTCATTCATATTATAATATTGCACAATCTTATTATTTTTAAATTTGGTTACCTTGGGAAACTTCACCAAATTTTGAGAGCTTATATGATCCCCTTAAGAAATGTCATATTAGGACCCCTTAAGAAATTGATTTATGGTTTAGGGTGATAGGATGGCTTAAGGGGATCTATGTCTAGTGAGGTCATAGGACAAAATGACATGGCTCAACTGAATTAAATTTGGTGAAGTTTCCCAAGGCAACCAAATTTCATTAAGAGCCTAATAAAAAATGATGGCTTTAGGGTTTATGGTTTAGAGTTTAGAATTTAGGGTTTAGGGTAATAGGATAGCTTAAGGGGATCTATGTAGTAAGATGCTATGGAAAAATGAAATGGCTTAAGGGAATAAAATTTGGTGGATTTTCCTAAGGCAACCAAATTTCATTTTAAGGTCCTAGGACAAAATGAATGTTTTAGTGTTTAGGGTTTAGATTTTAGAGTTTAGGGTTTAGGGTGAAGTTTGGATGGCCCTTGGAATATAATGAACTTGCAAGTTAGTGAAGAAAATTTTCTCATGGAACAGTTGATTGAGATAGCTCTTGTTTCAACTGACCAACCTAGATCATGAAATCTCATTCATATTATAATCTTGCACGATCTTATTATTGTTAAATTTGGTTGCCTTGGCCTACTTCACCAAATTTTGAGAACTTCTTTGATACCCTTAAGAAATGTCATATTAGGACCCCTTAAGACATAAATTTACGATTTAGGGTGATAGGATGGCTTAAGGGGATCTATGTATAGTGAGGTCCTAGGACAAAATGACATGGCTCAAGTGAATAAAATTTGGTGAAGTTTCCCAAGGCAACCCAATTTCATTAAGAGCCTAAGAAAAAATGATGGCTTTAGGGTTTACAGTTTAGAGTCTAGAGTTTAGGTTTTAGGGTAATATGATAGCTTAAGGGGATCTATATAGTAAGATGCTATGACAAAATGAAATGGCTTAAGGGAATGCAATTTGGTGGAGTTGCCTAAGGCAACCAAATTTCATTTTAAGGTCCTAGGACAAAATGAATGCTTTAGTGTTTAGGGTTTAGATTTTACAGTTCAGGATTTAGGGTTTATGGAACTTAGGGTGAAGTTTGGGTGGCACTTGGAATATAATGAACTTGCAAGTTAGTGAAGAACATTTTCTTATGGAACAATTGATTGAGATAGCTCTTGTTTCAACTGACCAACCTAGATCATTAAATCTCATTCATATTATAATCTTGCACGATCTTATTATTGTTAAATTTGGTTGCCTTGGCCTACTTCACCAAATTTTGAGAACTTCTTTGACCCCCTTAAGAAATGTCATATTAGGACCCCTTAAGACATTGATTTATGATTTAGGGTGATAGGATGGAAAGTAAGGGGATCTATGTCTAGTGAGGTCCTAGGACAAAATGACATGCCTCAAGTGAATAAAATTTGGTTACGTTGCCCAAGGAAACCAAATTTAATTAAGGGCCTAGGAAAAAAATGATGTCTTTAGGGTTTAGGGTTTAGAGTTTAGAGTTTAGGGTGTAGGGTAATAGGATGGCTTAAGGGGATCTTTGTAGTAAGGTCCTACGACAAAATGACATGGCTTAAGGGAATAAAATTTGGAGTTTCCTAAGGCAACCAAATTTCATTTTAAGGTCCTAGGACAAAATGAATTCTTTAGTGTTAGGGTTTAGATTTTAGAGTTAAGGGTTTAGGGTTTAGCCAACTTAGGGTGAAGTTTGGGTGGCACTTGGAATAATGGACTTGCAAGTTAGTGCCTACTTTATGAATATTTTTGATTTTATGAAAGATTGACTATTTGCGTAATTGAAACACATAATTATGTATTATTAAGATTGAGTTTGATGTATATTTTAACTGGATATTTTTTAAATTGAATATAAGATTATTTTATTTAACATTTTTTTCATTAAAATTTCCTACTTAAATGAATTTTATGATATAAAATGTATAATATAAAATTAGTTAATGTTGAATCAAGTATTTTATTTTCAATTTTTTGGAATTGAAAGAACCTAAAAGAAAGAAAATAAAAATATTTAGATTCTTTTAGTGTCTAGGTAACTAGTGCAAAAATTGAGATTTTAGACTAAACTAGAAGCTTATTTAACAAGTAATTGACAACAAGAAATTGAAACAAGGCATGACTAAGAGAGATCAAAACATAAAATAGAAATGAATGTTGAATACTATCTAATTAAGTGACAATTGGAAATCGATTGTACACTTGGATTTATGAATTTTCTAACTAAATTTGCAAACAAACATTGATAAAATTTATGAATTGTAACTATTCTTTAACATATTGTTTTCCAATCTAATTATAATTTAACATTGAAACTAAAGTTTAACATATCGTTTTCTCCATATAATGCAAATGAAATTTAAAACATTTAAGCAATGCAAATGTATTTTCTTGAGCTCAAAATTAGGGTTTTCAAAATCAAAATGATTTGTTTGATTTCAATTTAGGGTTTTAACATATTTTTTTGTTTCAATTCAATTTAGGGTTTCAATTTCTAAGCAATTAGGGTTTTTAATGCAATTTTTTCGTTTCATTTCAAATTAGGGTTTTCAAATTCAATTTTTTTTGTTTGATTTGAATTGAGGGTTTCAAAAAGCTTGATTAGGGTTTCTAAATGCATTTTTTTTATTTCATTTCAATTTCTAGGGTTTTGAAATGCAATTTTTTTTGTTTCGTTTCAATTAGGGTTTTCAAATACAATTTTTTTTGGTTTGATCGAACAATTTAGGTTTCAAAAACTAATTATGTTTCTAAAATACAATTCAAGGTTCATTTTTTCATTTCCATCGAGAAATCTTCAGGTTTCATTGCATTTTTTCATCTATTTCTACAATTCCTCATTTCTACTATAATAGGAAATAAAAGGCTTAAAACGTGAAATAAATTAAAAAAACATGCTAAAAATAGTTATTCTACTGACAATTTCAATAAAAAATGAAAAAATGCAAAAAAAATGGGGGTGGACGGGTACTTGGAGACTGTTTGTGGAGGTTGTTGTCACTCGAATTCAGGATCCCATGCACAGGTAAAATGTAGTTTGTTTGTTCTTTAAAAATTAAATATCATTAGGAAATGGGATCCCGCTTCGTACTAATCGGGATCCCATTCCCTGTCCGTTAGTTCGCGACCCTTTAACAAATGAGATCTTGATTTTTAAAAAGAAGGATCCTGTATTGCATTTAGGCTCGGGATCCTGATTTTTAAAAATCGGGATCCTGTTTAGGAAAATCGAGATCCTATTTTTGCAATGTCGATTTCATTTTTTTGGCTAAGGAAAAAACTTCCATGTTTCATTGACTCAACTTTGTGCACTTACCCTAGTTTATTGTGAGTTTTCCCCTAAATAATAGGATTTTATTTTTTCACTTTTTGGATTATATAATAAGTCATTCTACAATGTAATATTCAACTTAAGAATATGATGATAATATGGTATCAGAGCCACCAATAGATCTTTATTCTTGTGTTGGAGCAATTGAATCATTCTTTGATGTTGTGGAGTATTATTTTTAGGAATTAGTTGGACATATAGTCATGTTTTCCTTTGTAGAGGAGGCTATTAAGCACCTAGAAGGCATTCAAGTATTACTATTAAGTTTGGTGTAGTACATTTTCAAAAAGGCATGGGATTTTGGTGTTTTTCCTTTGTTGTCTTGGTCAAGAGTCTTTGTAGTTCTCATGAAGCATGGAAGGGTGTGAGAGGTAACAATTTGAGAGGGGCCAATTGTGTGTAGGCTAGGCATAGGCTAGCTATGAAAACACCTTTCTAATGTTTAAGATATTGATTGTTAAAATCAACAAATGAAGGAGCCATGTTGAGTGCAACAATACTACCATATAGTAAAGGTCTTTTACTTTTAATATAAATTTTAGCTTCATATAAATTTAGGGAAATTTATTTAAATTTGTAAAGTTTATTCAAAACTTTATAATTTTTTTGTATATTTTCCTTATCTTTACCTAGGAGAGGATTAATTTCACATATTTTGATTGGGAGGGTTCTTTCTTCTTCAAAATTGGTCATATTTTGGATAGTAATCCTATAAATTTGACTTGTTAATTTGTTTTTTTGTAGCATTTTTCAATCTCTAGTTTGAAAAGTTATGGTAATTTGCCTAAAAATATTTGTTAATTTTATGTCTTTTATATTTTGAGGAATTTTCTCTTGAAAAATTGCCACATTGTGTTTAGAGGAGTCTAGAACATCCTTGTAAAGTGATTTTGTTCTAGATTTAAAAAATGTCCAGTTTAATAGTTATGGTAGATTGCCTAAAAAGACATTGCCAATTTAATAACTTTGAAATCATGAGAAATTTTTCTTGAAAACTTGCTACATTGTGTTTGTGGGAGTCTAAAACATTCATGCAAAGTGATTTTGTTCCATCTCTATTGGATATCAAGTGTTTATTTTTTTATAAGCTTCGAGTCTAGTGTAGTGTATTGTAATGGCAAAAATCCAAATATTGCTTTTACTTGACTATTAGAACTTCACTAGAAATTATTATGGTCTATGGAGTTGCAAAATACTCACCATTTGTGAGTATCATGATCTTTGATCAAATTTTGTTGAACAAGAATACACAAATTGAAGATAATTCAAAAGACTATGACAAAAGGTATAAGGAAGCTTGAGAGCTTCTAAAATTGTTTGTTGCATTTATGCATTATTGTCAAAGGTTAGAAATGCCCTTGTAGCTTGTGCATTGTGGGAGAATATAACACAAAATATAAAACATAAGAAGTTGGGAGGGATTTGTATTTAAAAATATTTTATTTTCTATTAAGCTACATGAAGGAGGAATTGTTTCTATCTTTTGTGGTTGAAGGATCTCAATGATCAAATGGAAGCTAGTAAAAAGTGAGTAGATGATTAGGATTTGGTTGCTTTGGTAATTTTATATCTTTCCATAATTATTTGATTCTTTTGTTGAATGCAAGAACCTAATAATTTTTTTAGCATATTTCTACCAATGGGGTAGCTCTATTGTTATATTTATTTAAAAACAAATTGGTACATTCTTGTAATCTATTTTGTGTTATACACATAGATTGTTACTAGTCCATTGGCCAACTAGGTCATTCTCTCCACTTCTTCTTCCATAAGGAGGTCGTTTCTTTAATTGGTGAAATTGGTGAATGGCTCCACATTATTTTTGTACAAGCACTCATGAAATAGATCAACTACCTCTACTAGCTTCTTGTTCTTCCTTAACTTCTTGCAATCAATGTCACACAACATTCTAGTCTTAGGAATTTGTTGAAGGGGGAGATGGTGTTGATGGATTCTTGGGCATAGTATTATTTAAGTAGACTTTGGTCATAAGCTTACTGATCATGTTTCTACCTATGGCACAGATGATTGGGGATAAACAAGTTGATTAGGTCCCTATCGTGGATGTGTCCTACGTCGAGCTTGTAAGTTCCAATTATCATGTTTATTTCCACTTCAAGCTTTGGGTCCTCCAACTTGAAAACTTTATGGAGCTATGTGGATAATGTTGAAAATTGAGGTGTTTATGTAGCTTTATACTTTGTAAAACTATTATACTTGCTGATCTAAATATGTATTCTTTGTTACAGATTCTTTGTGGGTGATTATCTGATTATTTCATTTTATCATTTGTAGAATGAAGACAAAATTTGTAGAAGAATTAGACAGGATATTAGAAGATACACAACATATACCATGGAGAAACCCTTTCGGGAAAAATCTCCACCAAGAATCAATGTATTATTTAATCTCTAATGTAGATTACAATAACTCCAATTCTTGCTTGAGAATGCTTCTTTTTCCTTCACCAAATCTTCTTCACAACTTGCAATACAACTGATACAAACTCTCTTCAACTTGCTTGAGATAAATAGGCAATAATCAACCTTGTAAAATCCAAAGAGTTACAATTACAAATCTCAAAGCTTATCACCAAAAACCTACGCCTATCTCTTGCAAGTAGAGTTCAACCATGAAGAACAATGTCAAATCAACTCCTTCATCCATTTGGGCATCCCAAATTGAAGTCATAACTCAACCTTTATTCTGAATATATCTACAAAGGTTATCCTCAAAGTAGGCACCCGAGAATGGGCCCACTTAACTCAGCCTTTTGAAATATCTTAGCATGAAAAAGTGTTAACTCCAAGAAGCCAACTTGAGCGCCCAAGGTGGGTCCAAGTCAATCTCTATTAATTGAAACATATCTCTCCACCATTCATGCAAGAATGGTCATCCCCTGTTAATTGAAAGTAGTCAACTATTATCTGTAATGCAACTCAAGTCATTAGTCATGCATTCCAGTTCATCTGAAGTCAACTAGCATTCAATTGAAACTAACTAAATGCAACTGAAGATAATTGAACCATAACTGAACTGAACTGAACTTTATGCATCTAGACATCAATCCCTAACTTCTAGTATCTTTACATGCATTGCATAAGTGTTATCTTTTACTCCAAACAGTTAACTTAACTCAAGGTGAGTTCCACCTTCCATTTGGGTGCCCCATGTGCTCCTATTATTTAGGAACTCATCTTGGATGCCCTCACATGCTCCTATCATTTATAGAATTAATTACAAATGTCAATTAACATGATTATTTCATTCAATATTAATCTCTTTCTGATCCTAGTGCTTGAGAACACTTTCCAAGGACTTAGGAGATACATGAAATAAATAATGTTTAGGATTGCAATTAAATGGAATCCTATTTCCAACAAATAAATCCTCCTAGGCACAAGGGCATCCACAACTGGGGATTATTATGTGATCCATTTTTGTTTTCAGCCTCTTCCTTTGTCATCTTTTTCTCTTTCCTAGTGTGAACATTCCCATGACCATTCAAGTTATTTTGAGCCATATACCATGAATCATAATGTAATATTTAAACAAAATTATTTCTCATTTTTAGGCTACTGATGTGTCTTTTATATGCTTTGTTACCACCACCATATTTGTGCACATGATCTTATAAATTTCCTTTCAATCATCACCTCTGTTATATATTTTTAAATCTAATCGATTACTTGAGTGTGATCCCACAATATTGGTTCACAATTCCCTTCACGAAGAAAAATTGTAAAAATGCTCTAAAGAAAAAAAATTCGGGCTTTTAGGGGTTCGCTTGAAGGGTGGGTTTGCTCGAACCTCCCCTTTGAGTGAACCCCTTTGTGATGTCTATCATCCCCTTTTTGGAACTTTTTTAAATGAAAACAAAAGAAAATTGAAAAAAAAGAGGGGTTCGAGTGAACCCCCCTTCGAGCGAAGGGGTCCAAGGGGGTTCACTCGAACCACCCTTTTTTTCCCTTCTCCCCCTCCTTTCTCATTTTACTAATTTTTTTTGTGTTTCCAAGCTCAAGTTGAGGATGAAAATGGAGGCAATTTCATAGACCCAACTAGATGATGGTAGTCCTTAGAATGAGCTATCCATCACATATAATTTTGATATATTTTGGTTTTATTATGTATTTTTTAAGTTTAATTAAACATAGGTTTTTCACTAAAAATCAAGTTCTTTGTTCTACACATGTCAAAAAATAGCAGATTATCAATTTCTTTTTGAAAAATATCTATGCACTAGATATTGATGTGCTTGATGATCCAACAAAAAAAATTGAATTTTGATACATACAAAAAAAGTTGTGTTAGCAAGTAAACCTATGTCTAAATTGTAACTGGTTTGACTTCAAAACTTAATTAAGAAAAAATATTAAATAAAACACTATGAAACCAATTGCATGCACTATATATCGTAATTACATATCTAAATTCAAAAAAATAGAATTTTATCCTTCATAGAAAAAAAGTTGTGTTAGCAAGTACACATCACTCTTTAAAAATGGTGTTTACTGTTAAAAACTAGTTTTCGAAGGAGATGGAAAAAGAAATACAATTTGATTCCAATTTTTTTTTTTAAACATATTTAGAATCTACAAACAAAATTTCACAAATCACTAGTTTTCATCATCTTCAAATTCCTCATGGTTTAGCAGCTATAGGTGGCCAAAAGTGAAGATTTAGTTAAAAAAGTTCATTTCAATGTCCAGTTTGGCCAAAAAGTGTAAATCACTATTGTGGGATCACACTTGATTAGACATGTAATCTGCTACATTATTCACTTCTCTATAGATATGTTTAATTGTATACTCATAGACATTCCTCATGAAAATGAGGATTTGTTTTATCCACATTGTGGATCTCCAACTAGGTGCTTGTTTTAATGTTATTTCCTGGACCACAACCAATAAATACCCCTCAATATTGATTTTCTTTAAGTTCTTATCATTGCATACTTTGAGCCCTTCAAGGGAGGTAGAAAACATAGCTTTGGTATTGGCCATTAGGAATCTTCATTGCTCCTTCCCAACAAATATATCCCAAGTCATTCTTGATGAGAAAACCTGCTCTTGAGGCCCCGTCAAAATTGAGCTTCAATCTTCTATGTGTGGGGAGAAATCATTTGGCCTTGTTCCGTCCTGACTTGTTTGGAATGATTCCACCGACACCAATGAGAGGTGTTTTTAGTTGTGACAATTGAGTTTGCATTCTATCATCCCACATGGAGTGAGGCCTCTTTTTTAATTCTCTCTTGTGTTTTGGTGTTCATATATTCTGACCTCAATTTTGTTTATTAAAATTTCAATGTTAGAGGATTTTTATTTAAAGATTCACACGTTGCTTTGCTTCCATAGATTCCATATTATCATTTTTGTGACTTCTGAACATGGACCAACCCATTGGGAGTTTTTATTTAGTTGTGTCCATCCTTGGAATAGTGTTGAAAATTTGTTTGGGAGGGGAACCTACCATCCCAACCTATTTTAGAATCTTTATCATCATTCTCAGGCTACTTTGCATTGTAATAATAGGTGATCAATTGTTTCATCATACGCCTTACACACAGGGCATCAAAATGGTCCAAGAAATCCAAGCTTTTGTAGCCTTTTACCTGTGAGGATATGATTGTGCAGTGTTGTACATGTAAAGGTCCCAACCTTTGGTAGGACATTTGAGCCCCAACATGGGTCCTTTAGCCAAATTGCATTTATGATATCTTTGTTTTGTATTTGGTATCTTATCTTGGTTGAATATTTCCTAAATTTTGCTTCAATCCATATCACTTCATCATCCTTCTATGTTAATAGTAGTTTTCTTTGTGATAGTTCTCTCATTATAGTTTCATGTGTTTGTGCAAGAAGCATTTTAGAGCCTTTTCATACAAATTCTTGTATTTAATTTCTATTGGAAACATTTAGTTAATCACTCACTTTGTTCCCATAGGTGGTCGTAGCCATATGTATGCCCTCCTCTATATTCAAGATATTAACCATGAGGGTATAGTTGTTTCATGAGTCATGCCAAAATAGAGCAAACTTTATGTTGTTAATTTTCCATGTGAGGTGCTTGGTGATAATCAAGCACCATTTAATCATGAAATTCCATATTTGGGACCCACATGGGGGGTTGGAAATCATTAATATTTGTTTGGGTTCATCATCATCTAAGTACTTTTCTTCGAGTATTTTTCTCCATAATGCATTTGGATTTCCATACATCTTCCACATAAGTTTTTCTCCAAGTGCTATCTTTTGTCTTTGTATGTCATGTATGGACGTGCCACTAGATGCTTTATCCTACTTAACTTTTTTCCATGCTATGAGGAGTAGACATTTGATCTCATTTTACCCCTCCCACATGGACTTGTATTGTAAATTATTTAGCTCCTTTGCTACTTTTGATGTTAAATCCACACATGACATGTAGATTGGGATGACAACAATGACAACCTTGACCATAATTATTCTTCTTGCAAGAGTCAACCATCAATACTTCCATGTTTTCATCTTTCTTTTACATTTACCTAATGTTTTGGACAACATGCTTGTTCTCATCACTACACCAAATAATGGTATACCAAGATATATGCTTGGGAGTGTGCCTACAACAAAGCCCAATGCTGTTACTATTCTTTGTTGGGAAGATCTTTTAGTGTTGAAAACTAGATACAAGAATTGTCTTTGTTTAGTGATTGTCTTGAGAATTCTATGTATTCCTCAAGTGTTGTATTTATGACTTCAGTTTCTTGTACAGTGCATTCACCATATAGAAGGGCATCGTTTACAAAAAGTTGGTGAAAGATTGGTGGAATGCTCTATCTGATTTCATAATCAATTAAATTATATTAATTAATTATTAGATAATGCATGATTACTCTAACAATTCAAGATTCATCAAGTCATCTCATATTGGGAACATATTTATTTCTCTGTCATCAACAAGTTCTAGGATATTTTATCCTTTGATATCTAGATACTCATTTTTTTGTTTCATATAATTTTATACCAAAAAAATCATCTATAAATCTTCTATCAGACCAAAAAAGAAAAAATTGTCTCTTTTTAATAGGTTGTAACCTACATGATCATAGTAACTGATGGGAAATGTCGTTGATGTCACAACTTGCATCATTTAGTCAATTAATTATTGATTCAGGTGTGTCTCAGAGCTATATGCGATAAGGATGTTTGTCACAGACTTTTGGTGGGGTTTGTATTGTAAACAATGACTTCAGGTGTCGATTTGGCTCCTTCAAGAGCTTTCAGGAGCTCTCAGGAGCTTAACTTTAGCGACTAATTCCTAAGGATTAATTCTATCTTATTTCATAATTTAAAGTTCTATCAACTTATTTCTGACTTCATTTGACTTGATTGATACCGATTCATGGAAAAGACTAACATGTATCTAAATTCTTAATCTAGAGTGTGAAATCCAAATTTAATTCTAATTTGCTTCGAAAGAAATCTATCTTAAGATTTGTTGGAAAATAAATGTTATTTTAAAGAACATAAATGAATTGAAAGGACATAATGATTAACCTAGAAAACACGAATACTACTTTCCATTAACAAATTTCCAACAAACTTTAATTCCATCTTTCCGTAAGTTCCCATCATTGCTTCAATTAAACTTAACAGATAATTACCAAACTTAATTCCTACAAACAACATCTAAATCTGATTAACTTAATAAGCCTTTCAATGAATCTAACAAACTATTCTAGCCATGATAAACTAAACTTAAAGGCAATTTAAACACAATTGTTGAAAATGATTCATTCAAACTTAGCATTCCAGATTTAACATCTAACACTTCTAGATTTAATATTAATGAACAAAAATAACATAAACTCAAAAAAATACCACACAAGATCAATTCCTTTGGTTGAGCGGGCCTTGCTCTTCCTCTAGTAAGATATCTTAACATAATAATTTGAGTTAACTTCTTATCTTCATTCAAATTGATCAAATCGGGACTCAAAACAGAGTATTGTAATCATTACAAGGTTCTAGTAAAAAATTATCTAACTCCTTTCTAAATCTGAAACATGGATATTTATAACTACATCCTTATTGAATTCACAACATGGCGTTAACTTCCAAGATTAAAGGCGTCTAAACTAAAGATTTAAATAAAACTAAAGCAAAACTAAAACGAGACTGAGAATAGATAGAGAAATATGTCAGATCAGTGTTGGGACTAGAAGTTCCTAAACTGACTAAAAAGAAGCTGATTTGGACTTGAGTGATTCATCATCCAGTTGGGCCGATCAATGGCATGATTGCCTTCATTTTATTAAACAGGGAGTTTAACTCATCATCGGTCTTTTAAATACCTTGAATAAAACACTTAAGAAAAGGATACCAATTATGACTGCAAAAGATTAAAACTACATAATTAACTCATCAATATCATCACAAAAGCAACACATTTAACATAAAGCATTACCTTAAATATATCTACCAAATTAGCCAAACATAAAGCAAAGTAAGTAAATATATTAGTCCATAGTCTACCACCAGTCATGCTAATTAACAAAAATAACAAGTCTTTTAAACATAAAATGACTTATATGAAAGTATCTCTGAGCCTGTCATCATTCTTCCCCACTTATTTTGAACCATGTCCTCATGGTTCTTTGTCAAGAATTATGGTGGTTTATTTGTCCTTGTTCACTACTTCCATCCAAATGCAATAGTCGAACAATCCTTCTCTGCATTGTGGTGGCAGTCGGGTATTGAGTGCAAAGCCATGGTTTTCCTTTAGCTTGTCAAACCAGGGTTTTATCACTTCCTCTGGAATATTTATTGGTCCATTGAGTTTTGGAGTGGGCATGATGATAATTGGCATTCTGAACCGCATACCAACCCAAAATTCCTATTGCTATTTAATCAAGGTGATCACATGTCTAACTCTTATCAAGCTCCATCTGAGATTGTTTGGGCTTATTGGCTCTCTTCTTCTTACTGACTCATGAATGAGTAAATATCTTTCCTCACATGAATTTATTGCCAATGAAGGAAGTGTCCCTTCTACATTCCAAAAAGTAGATATACTATTCAACAAATTTGAAACATAAAGAGGATTGATGTAATTTTTCCTTACCACTGATCGAACCATTGTGATATACTTCTATACATGAGGCATTTCGGACCTCATTGGTAAACCATACTTTTTATGAGCCTCTTTGTATTTTTCCATTCTATTCGACCATTCAACTCAATTCTGCATTAAGGAGACAAAGGACCTGATTTGTAGTTCACCAACATAAACATTCGAAAAAGAATTATCATGATCTCCCATTAAAAACCCGTGCTGGAAAAACTCACACATTTGATTTTGAATATCAGGGTGGCTATGGAAGTAATCTTGTAGAATTTTTTTATCATTGTGATAATCCAGGCTTCTCCTTAAAATTAATTGATTAAGCTTCCATTGTAGAAACTTCTCTAAGAGAAATAAAGCATATACTCTTGTTGGTTTTCTCATTGACAACATTGTAGAACTTATCTCTATTGCTTGCTCAAGTCTTCTTTCAATTTCATTTTTTTCTTCCTCTAATTTTTGTACTTGCTTTTTCAGCTGATCATTTTCATGCTTGAATTCTAGGGCTGCTAAAGAGAGATATCTAGGTCTAGTCCTTTCTTGAACATCTGATGGAACATAAAATGGAATGGGAGGCAGAGCAAGGTAATGTGGTGGGGCCACGGAAGTGGAGGCTTCTTGAGAATAAAATCTCATAGACTGTTGTTTTAATTGTTCTTCTTTTAATTGCAATTCCTCCTTCAGTTTTGTGATTTACTCATCACTTGCTAATGCTTGTGCAGTAGCTTGTTGTAAAGCCTCCTCAATATTATTCAACTGATCTTGGTACCTTGCTTCTCTTTGTTCAATATCCTTTTACATTTCCTAAGTTTTGTTGAGGGATTGTTGTAACTCCTCTTTTATTTTTAATTTTTCCTCAAGAAATTGCATATTCATCTTTTCTTGCTCTAACTCAGCTTCCATTCTGGATATTTTTATAGCCCTTAACAATTCCTCAGCTTCTAATTCTTCCTCATTCTATTTTTCATGAATTTATTCTTCTTCAATCAATGGCTCTTTTCCTTTTCCCCTCTCCACAGTTAGGGAAGGTGAAGGGGGTCTCACAGCCTCTTCTTCTTCAAATTCCTCTAAGGCTTCTTACTCTTCTGATTGTGCATCAGACTCTTCAGCAAATTCATGGATTTTAGTAACAAGGGTTCTTTTAGGAGTTGGCATTGGGCCTTCAGGAGGGTTGTGAGGTTGCTTTGGGGAGTGCACTAGTGTGTGGGTTTCCTCATGGGCTGCAAAAGTTTCTTTTGGGCTTTCAAAGACAGGGGTTTGAAATGTAGGTGTCTCTTCAGGAGTGGACATAATGGTCTCAACATTGCTAGGGCCCTCTTCATTCAATTCTCATTTTCTCTTTTTGGAGGTACTATGGGTTACCCTAGAGGATTCTTGTAGTTTTCTTTTACCCTTTTTTTGTTCTCCTTTAGAAGATTCACCTTTTTCTATTTTTGACCTTTTTGTTGCAGGACCCTTTTTGTTTTTCTATGGGTGCAGAGAAAAATTCTAGCCAACCCTATTTCCCAGACTCTTTCTTTAAGAAATGATGCTTAATTATTAGATGAATTAACCCATGGTATTTAATGGAAGACTCCCCTCTAGACTTTACTCGAGAAATCATAAAAGCAATTTGTTGAAAAAAAATGTTGGTAGATTCACTCTAGTGGGGGGTTTTGTTTGTCCATACCTCAAATGTATCAATATCTACATTCCTGACCCTAATATAGATTCGTATTATCCCTCATAGGTGAATAATTTCATGACCCATGTTGCATTAGTTCTCCATGGCTCGTCCAAATTGTGACGAGCTATTCCGCATTGGTCTCCCTTATGCATAAGAATTTCAGGCCTCATTTTTGGTTCTTGGTGAAATTCCGCCACCAATTCATCAAAATTTACTCAGCCTTTGTTAATTGGTTTTCCCTCAGCTGGAATTCTTGAAATCTCACTTATTATTTCTGGAGCAACTTCAATGATTTCTCCCCTTACTCTAGTGACATTTATGTGAAAATTTCATGAATTCCTCTACAATTTCTTGCTGATAACCTTCATATTTCATTATAAAATCCAGTCATCTGAGTTAACTTCCTTTACTGCTCCAAATGATTCGCATTCCATAAATTGTAATTGCATTTTAATTTGCAAAGTTGGTGGTGTCCTTTACACATGTTAGCATGAATTTGGAAAGATTTTGAAAAGACAGGAATATCATAACATGATCCATAATTATTATTGACATCATCCAATGTCACATTATACCTTATAACAACTATCTAGCCACTTTTTGAAATGATTAAAAGTCATTTATTATCGTTATTAATAACAATATGGCAGAAATATCTAAACTTATAATTATTTACCTATTTTACATTAGTCTAACTACTTTAGTAAATAATTTTCGAGAATAATATTCACATTAAATGTGCACCTTGTTTATTGCAAGCCTTCAAGATCTTTAGGAGCCTTCAAGAGTTCTTCAGGAGCCTTCAAGAGCTCTTAGGAGTTTTGGAACTTCAAGAGTCTTTAGGAGCTATCGAGCCAAACAGAGTCTTCAAAGTCTTCTGTTTTTGGGATATTCAAGAGCCTTCAAGAGTTCTTCAGTTGCCTTCAGGAGCTTTCAGGAGTTAACTCGGATAGACCACCATTGTTGGTTTTCAATTCTCTTTTTTTTTTTGTTGAAAGCAAACCACCATTTGCTAGTTTTCAATTTACTTCCATTTTTCTCAAGGTAAACTGCCATTTGTTGGTTTTCAATTTACCTTGTTTATTCATTCCTTCTTCGAAGGTTCAAAGATATTCTCTCATGGAAGAAATCTCTTCCATGAGAAAATGTTCAATTTTGTGTTGTAGATCATCTAAAAATTCCTCCTTTGATGTCGACTTATGATATGTTTTCAGTCGATGACCATTAACTAGCATAACTCTCTTTTCTCCATCAATTGGCACTAATTGGACAACTCCATTTTCAAATACTTGATCTATCTCATAGGATCCTAACCATCTTGTATGGAATTTACCTTTAAACTCTTCAAATCTAGAGTCAAATAATAATGCCCAGTCTCCTTCCTTGAACTGTCTAGACACAATATGCTTATCGTGCCATTCCTTTCTTTGCTTCTAAATTAACTCTACATGTTGAAGAGCCTCCATTCTCATCTCATCAAGTCTGTTGAGCTGAAAAATTCTACTTTTCTCAGACTCTAGTAAATCAATTCCAACTTCTACTGCAATTTTTAGTGTTCTTAATTCAAATTCTATTGGCATGACTGGTTTTTTCCCATACACAAGTTCATATGGAGAAAATTCAGTTGTTGTTTTCCATGTGGTATTATATGCCCATACTGCCTCATCTAACCTCTCTGCCCAATCTGTTTTCCTCAAAGAAACAGTCTTAGTCAAGATGTTCTCCAATTCTTAGTTAATGACCAACTTGTCCATTCGCCTGAGGGTGATATGGCGAAGATTTCCTATGGGTCATCTGATATCTCTGCAAAAAGGCTTCCATCATTACTAATACAAATTGTGGCCCTTAGTCCGAAACAATTTCTCTCGGTGCACCAAATCTCTGAAGAATTTGCTTGTACAAAATTCTATAACTTTATCCTCTCTTGTTGCTGGTAATGCTTTCACCTCAGCCCATTTTGTTGCATAATCCCTACAAAAAGTATATAATGTTTCCCTTTTGAGGGTGGATCAATAGGTCCCACAAAATTGATTCCCCATTTTTCAAATGGTTCCAAAGCTATTTGTGGCTGAAATGGCATCTTCATTGTTGGGGTGGGTCTTCCCATCCTCTGACATCACCATAGTGTTTAAAAAAGAACGTAGCATCCTTTGTCATTGATAGCCAATAGTAACCAGCTCCTAGGATTTTATGGACCATTCTTACCACATAATAGTGTCCCCCTTTAGGCTCATGATGGCAGGCGTGTACTACATCATAGACATCTAACTCAGCTACAAATCTGTGAAGAACATGATCAGGGCACAATTTAAATGAAAGACCATTAATCCACTGAAATCTGAAACTTTCACGAATTAACCTTTTTTTTTTATGACTGAAGTGGCTTGGACACTTCCTTGTTACAAGGTAATTTTCTAGATTAGCAAACCATGGTGGATGAACTGGGATTGCAAATAAATGTTCATCTGGAAATTTATCATCCACTGGTTCTTGACCATCCTGCAAAACAATTTTGGAAAGGAAGTCAACAACAACATTATCCTTTCCATGCTTATCTACGATAGTAACATCAAGTTCCTACAACAACAATAACCATCTAATAATGTGTCCACCTACTACAACCTTGTTCATCAAATATCTAATTGTAGCACAGTTTGTATGTAGGTAAAGTTTATACCATGTAATATAAATGCCTAAATTTGTTTATTGCATATACTACAGCTAAAAATTCCTTTTCGGTTGTATAATTTCTTTCAGTAGGATTTAGATTTTTTCTAACATAATAAATTGCATGCATGGTGTCATTGTCATATTTTTGTCCTAATACTGCTCCACTAGCCAAATTGGATGCATCAGCATGTATGTGGAATGGTTCTCCCCAAACAGGTCCTTTAATAATTGGAGAAGTTGTTAAAGCTATTTTAATTGTCTCAAAATATTTCTGACAAGCTTCTGTCCATACAAACTCCTCTTCTTTCTTGAGCAATGTGAACAAGGGTCTAAAAATTTTACTAAATCCTTCTATAAATCTTCTATAATACCCAACATGCCCAAGAAAACTTTGAACACCAGTTTGGTTATTAGGGATTTCAATGTTCTGTATGATCTCAACTTTCTTGGGATCTACCTTTATCCCCTCTTTTGATATGTGATGTCCTAGAACAATATCCTCTATCATCATTATTGAACTTTTTTCATGATTTAAGGACAACTTGTGATCTTTACATCACTGCAAAACTTTTTCTAAGTTTTTAAGGGTCTCAAATGTTTTTGCATGAACATTAAAGTCATCCATGTATACCTCAACACACGTAGTGGTGAAATATACAAAGATAGCAAGGATTTCTCTTTGAAAAGTGGCAAGTGTGTTACACAGTCCAAATGGTAAAACTGTATAAGCGTATGTACCCCAAGGACAGGTAAAAGTAGTTTTGTCTTGATCTTCAGGGGCTACTTGGACCTGATTATATCCACTAAATCCATCAAGAAAAGAGAAATAATTGATGTTTGCTAGGTTATCAAGTACTTGGTCAATGAATGGCAATGGGAAATGGTCCTTCTTTGTGGCTTTATTCAATTCTCTATAATCTATGCACACATGCCATTTACCATTTTTCTTTGGTACAATAACCAATGGAGAAACCCACTGACTATCAGATATTGGGTAAATGAATCCTACTTTGAGTAGCTTTTCTATTTCTTGTTTAACAATGTCACGAAGAATAGGAATGAATCTCCTTTGACCTTGTTTGATTGGTCTTACATCTTCGGTGTATATGTGATGACTACAAATTGAAGGATAAATTCCTCTCATATCCGTGTACTCCCAAGCAAAAGCTTTGGTGTGTTTTTCTAAAATATCCTTCAATTTCTTTTCTTGTGTTGGGGATAAAGATGAATTAATGTTGAGAGGTTTATCTCCAACTACCTGAATTTCTTTAGTTCCATTTTTTAGAATCCTGAGAATTTTCAAAAAGTGTATTCAGAGGACAAGAGTGTTGTTGATGCAATGTTGCTTGAAATTTTCCTTTCTCAATTGGAGTATTGTTTTTAGGAGTAAACTCTTGTTCTTCACACTCTTTAATATGTTCAACCAAGGTAACCATAGCTAACTCAACAATTCCATCACCTTCTGATTCTAAATCTTCATCAACCCACAATTGAGTGTTTGGTTGAATTGATGGTTGTGCTGGTGGATAGAGTGATAATTATTTTTGTTGTTGACCATTTGAAATGATCATACTTAAGGATCTACAATCTATTAGGGAAATAGCAGTATCTAACCATGGTATGCCTAAGATTATTGGATAAAATTCAACTGGATAATCCCATGTGTCAATGGTGACCATGATTCATTCTATGATACCTTTATGTTTGGTAGTAGATTGGTCAGCTAACTATAAAATAGTTGTTGTTGGTTGAATAGTTGTCATTCCTAGCATATCGACAGTATCAGATGTGATAACATTTATGGCAGCTCCTAGATCAATTAGAACATTTGATATCTCTATTCCATTAATACTCAGGGTTATTGCAGGACTACCAGGATCATTATATTTTTGTGGAAGCAATCTTCTTGATAACACATCAGTGAGTTTTGTCCCTACTTGAATTGTGGAAGGTAATTTCTTTTTCCTCCCTAGAGTTTTCATGCAAAGGGATTTGACTAATTGATTTATCTTTGGTATTTCTTTAATGGCCTGTAATAGTGGTATTTCAATTTTAATCTTCTTCAACTCACGAAGAAGTTGAAAATCAACTACATTCATGTAATTGGGTTGAGAGATTTCAGGAGTAAATTTTTCTTCCTTCAATCTCTCAGGGTAAGGTGCCTAATTGACATTTTTTCCTTCTTCAAAGTTGTACTTTTCTATCGAATTCTTGTTATCTTCCCCGCCTTCTTGAAATTTTTCTGTTGGCTTAGATTGAACAATTCAATTTCTCAATTGAATATCATTAGCATCAATAATGTTCAAATTAGGGGGATTTGCATCATTACAGGTATTTCTCGGATTTGCAACCGGTTGAGCTAGCAATTGAGGTTGGTTTACTTGGTTTAGTAGGATTAGGGGCATTTATTGCTGGAGATGTTTGTCCCCAGGGACGCTTTTTCCCCTAATTTTTCCATGGTTGGAACTACATTTGATTTTGTTGCCATGAGGGCTGATTTCACTGCCACTATGGTTGCTGATTAGATTTCCATTGTGATTGGTTCCATTGGGGATTCATCCATTTAGGTTGACCCCAATATGTAGGTGGTGGTTGTGGTTGATATGGAGGGGTCCATTGGTTTTGGTTTTTCCAAGGATTTTGATTCCAGTTAGATGTAGAACCATATTGTCTTTGATTAAAATTGTACCCTGTGTTTTGAGGTCTTTGGCCGACACAATTAAGCTCTTCTTCTATCACATGTGGTTTCTTCATATTGCTCTTAATTCCAACCAAAATATTACAAGAACTTGTTGAGTGTTTCTTCTCACAAATCTCACAGATATCAACTTGATTCAATGGACATTATCTTAAAAGGTGTTTTCCCCTACACTTGGAACAATAAATAGACAAATGTTTAGTGTTCTTCTTATCTCCCTACATGTTGAGATGAAGTAAATTAGTCTTCATGTTTTCTAATTCCTCCATTACTTTTGACACACTAGTAGTATGAGCCTTGTTTCTTCTGGAGTTTCTCGTTCCTACCCTAGTTCTAGAGTAGTTTCTACATATTTCAACAATATAATTCAAGGAAAGCTTGTTAATGTCTCCCTTTCTTATTAGATTCAAAGACTCTCTTGATTCATCATCAATTCCTCTAAAAAAAATGTTTTACTAATTTCATTATTTATCCCATTAGTACACCTCTGGTGCACAAATTGGAATCTATCAACATAATCCTCTAGAATTTCGTCCTCCATTTTCCTTATTCGAAACAATTCCTCCTTCCTATTCCTTACTCAACAGTAATCTTGGTATTTATCCAAGAACTCAATTTCCATTTGTTGCCAAGTTTAAATTGTTCCTGCTCCTAAATCCATGAACCATCGTAAAGATGACTCTTTCAAGGTAGAAGGAAATAACTTCAACTTCTGGTTATCATTTGTGTAATCATAGGTCTGACATAGAACTTTGAATTCAAACATAAATTGATTAGGCCTCTAAAGTTTTTCCCCTAAAGGCAGGAAAAAATGAGGGTGAAATGTTCTTCGTAGGAGGCTCACCGATTTGTCTTTCAAGATTTATAGGATATGAAAAGGTCCTATTTGTTGGTGGACGTTCTGGTTGGTCACCCATTTCTTCTTCTTGAAATGTATCTTTATTGTCTTCTTGATTTTTGATTTGATCTTCTTGATTTTTGATCTGATGTTGTTGAATATCCTCTTCCTGATCAAAATCAATATTTCTTCAAAAATTAATATTTCGTCGAAGAAACCTCCCTAGATGGTCTCTATTTTGTCTCATCCACAATTCAATTCTATCTTCCTTATCAACACTAAGGCTTCACACTTAATAACCATATCTTTTAATCCCTGGAAATGGCGCCAAAAATGATGGGTAAGGTCATTGATGTCACAACTTGCATCATTTAGTCAATTAATTATCAAACCAGGTGTGTCTCAGAGCTATATGTGATAAGTATGTTTGCCACAGACTTTTGTGGGGGTTTGCATTGTAAACAGTGACTTCAAGTGTCGATTTGGCTCCTTCAGGGGCTTTCAGGAGCTCTTCAAGAGCTCTCAGGAGCTGAACTTTAGCAACTAATTCCTAAGGATTAATTCTATCTTATTTCCTAATTTAAAGTTCTGTCGACTTATTTATGAATTCATTTGACATGATTGAGACCGATTCATGGAAAAGACTAACATTTATATAAATTCTTAATCTAGAGTGCGAAATCCAAATTTAATTCTAATTTGCTTCGAAAGAAATCTATCTTAAGATTTTATGGAAAATAAATGCTATTTTAAAGAACAAAAATGAATTGCAAGGAAATAATGATTAACCTAGAAAACACGAATACTACTTTCCATGAAAAGATTTCCAACAAACTTCAATTCCATCTTTCCATAAGTTCCCATCATTGCTTCAATTAAACTTAATAGATAATTACCAAACTTAATTCCTACAAACATCTAAATCTGATTAACTTAATAAACCTTTCAATGAATCCAACAAACTATTATATCCATGATAAACTAAACTTAAAGGCGATTTAAACACAATTGTTGAAAATGATTCATTCAAACTTAGCATTCCAGATTTAACATCTAACACTTCTAGATTTAATATTAATGAACAAAAATAACATAAACTCAAAAAAATACCACACAAGATCAATTCCTTTGGTTGAGTGGGCCATGCTCTTCCGATAAGATCTCTTAACACAATAATTTGAGTTAACTTCTTATTTTCATTCAAATTGATCAAATCGAGGTGCAAAACAGAGTATTGTAATAATTGCAAGATTTCAGTTGAAAATTATCTAACTCCTTTCTAAATCTGAAACATGGATATTTATAACTACATCCTTATTGAATTCACAACATGGCATTGACTGCCAAGATTAAAGGCATCTAAACTAAAGATTTAAATAAAACTAAAGCAGAACTAAAATAGGACTAAGAATAGACATAGAGAAATATGGCAGATCAATGCTGGGACTAGAAGTTCCTAAACAGACTGAAAAGAAGCTGATTTGGACTTGAGTGATTCATTATCTAGCTGGGCTGATCAATGGCGTGATTTTGTTCATTTGATTAAACAGGGAGTTTAACTCATCATCAGTCTTTTAAATACCCTAAATAAAACCCTTAAGAAAAGGATACCAATTATGATAGTAAAATATTAAAACTACATAATTAACTCATCAATATCATCACAAAAGCAATGCATTTAACATAAAGCATTACCTCAAATATATCTACCAAATTAGCCAAACATAAAGCAAAGTAAGTAAATATATTAGTCTATAGTCTACCGCCAGTCATTTTAATTAACAAAAATAACAAGTCTTTTAAACATAAAATGACTTATATGAAAGTATCTCTGAGCCTCTGATTAGTAACCTACACAACAATACAAAAAAGAGTGAATTCACCAAGGGAATATATAAAGTATCTCCTCTAGTTTTAGAATACTTAAACAATTTTTACCTCTCCAAATATGCTTAAGAAAATGAATGAACAAGACTAACCAAAAATTGTTATAAACCTCATCAAAACTATTCACATAACCAAACAATATTTTATGCCATAAAAAACCATTTTTTTATCGAGAAAAAACATACTAGAGATTGGGAGCCTACATGCAATCAAGGAAATGGTATTCATAAGACTACCACTTTACACATATCACATACTCAAGGAAACAAACAAACATTAATGAGAAAAAAGTCAATAAAAAACTTCTTAAGGAGAAGAAGCCACTTGAAGCAAGTTTATTTTGGTTCCAAACTAAATGGTCATATCACTTTAGGATAGAATACTAAGTGTAATTATATTCTATTTATGGTCAAGACAACTAAAAACCATTTTTTTAATCATTTCAATAACCATACAAGATTTTTGGAATAATATCAACCTTTATGTTTAACACTGTTGATGTTGAAAGTTGACAAGGTAACCATACTTATGGGAAATTCAGTTTATGGGGGACCTTTTTGTGCTAAACTGAGTGACCTCCAAATTTTTAAAGAAGTCGACTTCTTCTATAATGGGGTTTGGAAAGGGAAAAGGAAACAAATATATAAAAATAAAGTCTAAACTAAGGTGATGCGTGAAGACTTAAAAATATGCATGATAAATCATAGATTTAAGGGCTCGATTGGTAATTTGTGATGTCCCAGAAAGGCAGAAACTAAAGATTAAGGTATAGATAATCTATTCATTGACATAAAATAACATTGCATACATTCCAACTATCGAGAAGAGTCGTAAGACATGATCTAGATAGGGAAAATTGCAATCAATTTATAGAAGTTCTCAAATGAAGTATCTAGACAATAGCAACACAGTCTATAGTTAATTAAATAGCATAAAAAAATAGAAAGGCCAAAAAATTAGTATAGTCTAAGAGTCTTTGCAATAAAAATAACAATAATAAAGGCCTAGTGTCTTTTCTAAAATCAATGTTCTTCTGAAAAATCTGGGCCCTTCCCTCAAAATAGAGAGAAGTATATATAGTTGAAAAGTCCCACCACCTTGGAGAGCAGTAACATAAAAGAATTTTCAATCTCTGATAATGATACAAAATTGAGTAAATCTCTAGGTTGTTACAACAGAAAAGATTCAAAACCAAGCATCTGGTCATTCTAGGCTTAGGTGCATCCTCTGCAAATGATGGCAATGGTCCCGGCAAGGTCAAACAGGCAAGTGTCATCACCCTGTAAAGTAATTATGACACATGGCGACAAGTTGTAGCATTTGGTTCGCTTTATCCACCACCCAAATACAAAACCTGTCGAAGAGACACATGGTGGCATAGTGCAGCCCGTGTGAATCTTTATCTTTTTTCCATTGAAAACTTGCGCCAAGGTGACACATGGCGGGTGGGCGGAGCTTTACTCAAAAGTGAAGGGAAGTGATCATCAATTGTGCGCAATGATGACACATGGAAGCATAGCAAGGATTCCTGAAATGCGAAGGGAATGAAAATTTTGGGGAGCGCAGAGCAGACACGTGGAGGGGGCAATAGGGTTTTGACAAAAAAAGGTTGAGTAGCTTATTTTCTATGCACAGGATGATACTTAGAGCAAAAATATACCCAAAGGGAGCTTGTTGAATATTTATTCACAAATTTTGGCGGCTACCAGGGGCGTTTTGCTTGAAGAAAAAAGAACCCAAAATTTCTTTGGTGTACAGACCAGAGCGCCATTCACTAGGTGATGGAGTCAGAGCTTGGAAGGAGCCACTTGCAGTGGCGACCAATCATCCTCAGATGGCTTGACTATGTTGCGCAAATTCTCCTATGCTCCAACCAGGTCGAGCTCCTACTTATAGGGTGGTGTCTCAGGCAAGCCAACCCCTACTTTGAAATGAAAGATTAGCTATAAAAGTAGATAAATAACTCTGTCAATGTCAGTTGCGGTGGGAGGATGGTTGAAATTATGGAAAGCACCCAGGTCATTTTCCTTCTCTATTCTTTCTGCAATCTACTCGACTGTAGCAATAGAGACATCTTCCAGGAATGGGGACGGAAAACCCATCTCACTTAATCTGAAGAAACTCTCTCGCATGTCATCCATTGTCTTGTTCAGAGTAGCTACGACCGCTTTCGTGCATTGGAAGGAAGAGTGGCAATGGATTAACTTGTTTTCCATTTGGGCGGGAGCATTCCGATCTTCAATGAACCTACTTTTACAAGGTCTTCATCAAAGACCAAATATAGCTTGGTGAGCAGATCCTTTGCTTCTAGAACCTATTTCAAGACAAACTACAGAAAATGCTCAATTGTACTATGAGCCTCTTGGCTCAATTTTTCTACTTTGGCGATGAACCGGAGAGTGGGTTGCAGAGTTAGGCAAGAAGTTATAATATTTTCCCAATGAGAAATATACAACTGCCTAACTACTGGAACAAGATCTGGCTCCGCAGGGGAGGCTAGGAGAGAGATTTTAAGAGAAGCAATTTCCACATCCTTTGAGTTAATGACCTCGGCCAATTTTGCACTTTTTCTTTTTTCGGACACCAGTTGCTCCCCAGAGCTGCTCATTTCTTTATGCCAATTTTTCTCGGCTCGGGAGTGGTTTGCAAAATGCATGTCAAGAGAAGACTTTGTCTCTTGATGTTCTTTTTCTATTTGGGATTTTTGGCCCTCAAATTCAACATATTTCTCCTATAAATTTTTCTCATATTGTGCTCGCTGATGCTCTAAGGCCTCATTCTTTTGTGCCATCCCTTGATCATATTCAATGCGATGCCGCTCCAACTCCTCGTTCCTTAGCTACAAATTCTACTCTGCCTCTAGATTCTTAATACGTAGCTCATTAACCATAGCGGGGTCAATAGTCTGAACTTTCGCAAGCTCCCCCTAAAGTTTGTTCCTTTCATTCTCTACTGCCAATGCCCTCTTTGTCAAACATGCAACATCCACTTCTAGGGATTTCTCCTTTTTCTCCAAAAAACTAGCCTTTTCTCTTATTGATTTAAGCTGCTCATCCATTTTCTTTAGCCGACAACAGTTTTAAGGAAGTCAGAGGTGATCACCCATTGTGTTTCCTTGATAAGCTCAACCTTGTCCTATGGTCAGACCACCTTCATGTTGAGCGCTATTGCATACACTTCATGGTCTTTTGGATGCATCTCCCCTTGTGGCTTGGTTACCGTTGGGTACAAGGTCGCTAATTTCAACATTTGTTGGGTCTCATCATAGAGAGTTTGTATCTTTGGTTCACCAGGCTTACTATCCTCCTTGGCTTTGCACTTTTGTATTCTATTTGCACGTGCCTCATTTTATGAGTCCATCTGTGCCATGAATAGGGTCAGAAATGAGACTCGCTCGTTTGTGAAAGGAGCACCAAAAGGTAGGGCATATAGATAGGTAATTTTGATAAGCCCAAGGCGTTTATTTCTTCTGTAGAGTGACCGTTTGTGGGGAGAAGGGGGGAACATTCCAAATTTTGGCTTGATAACCACCATAAGGGCTTGCCACTTGCCAAGGTTCAATTGGTGAACCGACGAGAGGACTCAAGGGCTAAAACGGTGAAGGAGTTGTCATCGTGGAGTCGGCCTGTTGTAAGGGAAGAGGAGTTGCGACAATAGTAGAAGTAGGGTGCCAACAATGGGCACGCCTTCAAAAAGTGAGGAAAGGAAGATTTGAGTGGCATCAGCTGGCATAAGGGTTCACAGAGGAGTAAAGGTGGGTGGAGTGACTTATGAGAACTAGGAAAAACCTCTCACATGCATTGGATCAAAAGTGGGAAACAGAGGGCCAAAAATCATGGTGGGGATTGCCGCAGAGATAGTGGGGGATACCAAGGAATGAGAAGCAAGAGAAGAAGGAGAAAAAATTACCTGCTAACTGGTTGATGGTGGTCCTTGATTCGTTAGTGACTCTTCCTCTTCTTCGGGCTCCTGGCTAGCTGCAAGCACCTATCTTCCGGCAGGTTCTTGTGAACTCTCCCCAACAATGGCCTTCTTTCACTGTTGCTTTGCAGGCAGGGTTTCCCCAGCCTTGACAATTACTGTCGACTATTTATGTGATACTCTAGTTACCTTAGCAGCCCAAGTGAGTGTATGTGAAGCCCTCGATACATTAAAATGCACATTTGTGGCAATAGAGACAGGTTGTCCAGAGCTTTTCTCTTGTAGTGCGAAGGATACAAGAGTCATTGTTTCTTCTTCTTCTTGTTCTTCGGACCCACGTTTTGGGTCATTGCCTTTATTGGAACTAGAGTTGGAGCTAGGATGCTCCTCATAAATTATTCGTCCTCCTTCAAGCTTTCATAAGGAGCATTCAACTGTCTTGTCTCTTGGTGATATTTCTAGAAAGCTTCTATCTTCTCATTAGTCCATTCCTCATCCTTCCACAACTTGTACATGGTGTGTTCCATCTAGACACTATCCTTAGCCTCCACCACAGCAAAGAAAAACTTGTCCCATGGCTCTCTATTATCCTATGTGGGAACATGCACTAGTTCAACAAAAAATTCATCCTTATCTACCCACGGGTTGCGCCTCTTTTCCCAGTAGGGTCGAGGAATGTGAGTAACCTTCATGTGCGACTATAGTAGATAATTGAAAGGGTTGTACTCCCATTTATCACATACCAAAACCAACCCTAAATGAGCCATTTTATCTTGCAATAGCTGATGTGATTGCTTCTTTACTAGAGTCACTGTTTTGAAATTCTTCGGACAAGTGAAGAATCCTTTCCTCTTGATGCTTTGGCTGCTGTAGAAGGTATAATCAATAATACACACCTACCAATATATTTTGAGTGCAAGCACCCTATTTGTGACAAGTAGGAAAGGTTGATCGGTGAAGCTTTGCATCCAGAGAATTGTGAAATCCACTCCAAAGAACTAGTCACAAGCGGGAGTGAAACTCTACATATATCCAATCTGATCTATGTTGAGCTGGGTTATGTCACCTCCTCCTTGTAAATCTTGCAAGATCGAAGTTATAAAATAATTCAAAAATGCATAGTAATCATATTTCATGGAAAGAAAGGGTGTCCATGTGGATACTAGCTTCCTCCTTTGCATCTCATCAAAAATAGACAATTCAAAATATCTTCCGAAGAAGTTAGGGTTTTGATGTAGGAACATATGAACTAGGAAGGAGAGAAATCTAAACTTCCCCTCCATCGGGTAATTTTCTATTTTCCGTATCATTTCTTCCACAAGGAATTCAACAAAATCGTACTAGAATATATTGTGTTGCCTACAGAATTGGAAAGCCGACCCCAGTTGATAGGCCACCACCATCTCGTCAGAGTCCCAACCACACACAAATGCTAGCATTGACAAGGCATCTTGCATGTCTTCAAGAAATGAACAGTGCGGCAACGAGATACTTGGAAGCTTAGTGCCTGGAATTCCCTTCTTGCCAATTTCCTCCATTAGGAAATATGGGCCCTTTTTCATCGCCTTCCATGTGTTTTATCCTTTAGCAGGAGAGAAGGACTCAATTTTCTCCTTTATGGTACTTGGGTCCAGGATACATAGCATGTGCCAAATGGCTTGTGGGCTGATGTTAACATTCAAGGTTCAGCCCTCGATGTAGTGGGTGTTCAGGTTATAATGTTGAATGGTGGCATCAACTATCTCTGGGCAATAATGTACCAGCGGGACCATGTATATCGGAAGCCTGCTGTACCATACCTTTTTTGTGTTGTTGATACGGTTTCCCGAGATGCCCTCATCCTTGCACAAGCTACTTCTATTAAAGACTTAGGGTTTTTTGTGAGGCGTGGGTCATGAATATTATCCCATTCTTCCTCAACCCTTTTCTGGTTTCTATAATCTTTGGGTGTATCCAACTGCATTGTATTTTCCTTCTTTGGATTATTTAGTATACTAGGCATAGCATATGATAAATCTTCATAGACATACACAACCTTTGTTGACTGTATAGCTCTAAGCAAGTGTTGGTCAGTCTCCTCCTGAATTTGTTGTGATGAACTCTCTGACATTTTTCCTTAAATGAAAGCTTTTGCAGGTTTTGAATTCCTTGTAATTTTACTTGGCTTAGCGTATCCAACTGCATTGTATTTTCCTTCTTTGGCTTATCTGGTATACCAAGCATAGCATATGATAAATCTTCATAGACATACACAACGTTTGATGACTGTATAGCTCTAAGCAAATGTTGGTCAGTCTCCTCCTGAATTTTTTGTGATGAACTCTCCAACATTTTTCCTTAAATGAAATCTTCTGTAGGTTTTGAATTCCACCATCTCGTCAGAGTCCCAGCCACACACAAATGCTAGCATTGACAAGGCATCCTACATGTCTTCAAGAAATGAACAGTGCGGCAATGAGATACTTGGCAGCTTAGTGCCTAGGATTCACTTCTTTCCAATTTCCTCCATTAGGAAATCTGGACCCTTTTTCATCGCCTTCCATGTGTTTTCTCCTTTAGAAGGAGAGAAGGACTCAATTTGCTCCTTTCTGGTACTTGGGTCTAGGATACATAGCATGTGCCAAATGGCTTGTGGGAGGACATTAACATTCAAGGTTCAACCCTTGATGTAGAGGGTGTTTGGGTTATAACGTTGAATGGTGGCATCAACTATCTTTGGGCAATAATGTACCAGCAGGACCATGTATTGCAGAAGCCCACTGTACCATACCTTTTTTGTTGTTGATACGGTTTCCTAAGATGTCCTCATCCTTGCACAGGCTACTTCTCTTAAAGACTTAGGGTTTTTCGTGAGGCGTGGATCATGAATATTATGCCATTCTTCCTCAACCCTTTTTTGGTTTTTGTAATCTTTGGGCATATCCAACTACATTGTATTTTCCTTCTTTGGCTTATCTGGTATACCAGGCATAGCATTTGATAAATATTAATAGACATACACAACCTTTGACGACTATATAGCTCTAATCAAGTGTTGGTCAGTCTCCTCCTGAATTTTCTGTGATGAACTCTCCAACATTTTTCCTTAAATGAAAGCTTTTGTGGGTTTTGAATTCCTTGTAATTTCACTTGGCTTAGCGTATTTCAAAAGACATTTAAGCATTAAAAGTTTCTTCATGCAACATTTAGCTACCTTTACTCAAAGTAGTAGAAGAAAGTGGGCTTTTGCATTTAATTCAGCATGTACTACCAACTCCTTGGCTCATGCGAAGATGGGATATTTGGCAGCTGAAGTGGCAAAAAGGCATAATTGCATTTGGCAACCGTGTGATACAAGGTGATCTCCTTGGAACTTGGGCCAACGATTCATATTTTAAATTAGCATTTGTAGGTGTTGGCAATTAATATCCCAAACATAATGATTAAGCCAAAGCAACAACCGACGCCTGAAAAAGATATGAATCCTGCCTTGAGTTCTGGGAAATGCCTATGAAGTGACACAATAACCTTTGGACCGTGCAACTCACTGTCGATGAGCGCCACCATTTTTAAGCTAATTAATTAGCTCTCATTAACTCTGCACGCATTGAGCCATACATTTACAGACGCAATAGGTCAAGAAATGCAAGCAAACACAAACACGCTTTTTAAGTTGGTACTTGGTTATCATCATGTTTTCTCGAAACAGATTAGCATGGTTTTCCTCATTTTTTCTATAAATAGGCCTCTAAGTAGTGAGGAAATCACACTTAGCATTTGAGCAAATTTTAGCAATAGGTCATTGGCTAAGTATCTGGCTTTTATTATTGGTAAGGTTCCTCATAGGCTAAGTTGTAGGAAAATTTTAGGAATAGTTAGAAGGCAGTAGCAGTGAGTCGGTACCATGGACACTCCCATTAGGCTAGTTTCTTATAAGTAGCAGACAACTTTCCTCGGAGAGATTTCAACTAGGAACTTGGAAAGGATGACAAAAAACAAACACTCCCTAGCTTTGATAGCCATGAAGTGGGTTCTGGGTTAGGACTGCATCAAGTATGAAGACAAATACAGCATCAATACCAACATTTGCTCGCACTTTGTTGCATCTATGTTGGATATTGGTATCCCCAGGCCTTCGATTCTTAAGTTAGTTAAGGAAATCTTTCCTAAAAAGTACTTGAATGGTCTAGGTGAAGTCGTGGCTCACGTTGCGTATGGGGTAGGCCTACCAATGTCCAGTGACCTCTGGCGCTATATTGAGGAAGAAACGGTCATCCTATGGCTTTCGTTTCTCAGTGGATTCCACCTCTATACACATGACAAGCACCAGCGGAGGGTTACCTAGGCCTTGCACTTTTTGCTCCACATCTACAATGTAGTGTCATTCTACAACATTTATTGGTACACTAACTTCAGGAACTTGGTGTTCCCTTCGCCAATGGCAGTTGTTCCAAATGATTCTGTAGACATCCGAATTTGGACACTTAATTTATCCAAATTTATCACTTTTCGTCTAAACATCCTCTTATCCGAGTTAATTAAGTAATATTAGTATTATTTAATTAATATCTTTAATTCTGCCAAATCCCTAAGGTATTTAATTAATACCTTACCCTCCTTAATCCTCTTTTCATCAAATAAATTAAATAAATATTACATTTATTTAATTCTTCACATGCCTTTTTCATCTAATCCATCTCCTAATTTCTTCATTAGGGATGTGCACATGCCTAATCCTTGATTAGGATGTGTCACATCCTCCAACTTTTGCAAGTTGGCTTATAATCCTCATTTATCCTCTAATTAATTAATTAATTAAGCCTAATCATCTCTCCAAGGAATTTTTAATTCCTTTTTATTTGTCCTAGATTCCCCTCCTTTATATGTGAATTTTTAATTCACATTCCATCCTTCCAAGGCTTCTAGAACCTTGGACTTGTCACAATCTTCATGTGACCAACCTTGGACTTGTCACAATCTCCACATGTGACCAAGTCCCACCTTTTTGGAACCCACCTTTTATCCTCTAGATCATCTTATGAATGTGAATTTTTAATTCACATTTATCCCCCCAACCACCTTTCCTTTTCCCATGTAGATTTTTGAGGAATTCTAAAATTCCTCAAAAGTCCCTTTCACTCCCACTTGGGGACAAGAAATCCCTTTTGTGGAAATCCCTCATCCCCCAAGGTGCATGTCCTTTTCCACCTCATGTACCTTTTTGACAACTCATCTCCACCTCATATCCTCTTGTCCACTTCACCCTCCACATGTCAAGATGTGAGGGCTTGTGGGTTCTCAACCCACCATAGCCCTTCATCTTGACCTTGTTGGAGCAATCTTGACCGTTGAATTCTCTAGAGAATTCAAATTCTCCTATAAATACCCCCTCCTCAAGGGCATTTCAACAACACTTTTTATTTGAGAAACCACATGTTGTCATTTTGCATTTACAACACTTAGCTATCTTGCACCCTTATGCTGTCATTTTGCATTCTCCACACTTTGCACTCTCATAACTACATGTTGTCCAAGCCTTTTTCAATCATTCAACCATTTTTGTCCATCATTTTGCATATTGAAGCTTGCATTATAGTCACTCAATCTATCATTTAAGGAGCACACAACCAATCTAAGCAAGGGCCAATCAAAGAAGTTTCAACAACAAGGGAGGTAAAAGTGTTTGTGTTTTATTTTATTTACATTCCTTTTCGTTGTAACTCTCTTTTGGCTAATCTTGAGGTGTCCTTGGTATTTTGTCTTTCATGTTTCTTAGTTAGATTCGCACATTTAGAGCGGTAGGAAATCCCAAGGTATACATTTCTGGCACGCCCGGTGGGACTCACATACGGGTCTTGCATTTAATATTTCTTTGAGTTAAGATTTTGCAGGAAAAAGCTCACAGAGTTGCGGTAGCGCCCTCGCAGAGTTGCGGTAGCGCCCTCGCAGAGTTGCGGTAGCGCCCCCGCAGAGTTGCGGTAGTGCC